>JAVQJG010118486.1:0-15341 GCA_036024015.1 Craterocephalus amniculus
TAGATAGATAGATAGATAGATAGATAGAAACACAGAAACACAAAGGCATGCAGTAAAAAATGAAATAAAGAAAGACAGAAATAAAAGGACAGTTGAAACTATCCTAGAAAAGTAGCTAAGAATAAAATATATTAAAATATATATTATGTATATATACACACATGTATACAGTACATATACATAAAATAACTGTATAATTTTAGAAATATTAATCATAAATATGAGGTAAGGCAGATCTTTTAATAAGGTGCAGATGGGGATGAATGAATTTGTGTGATAAAGTGCATTGTATTTGAGGTGCTTGAAATATCCATCATTGGGCGGGATGATGGAGGGAGCGCACAATAATTAAATATGAACCATTTGTAATGGGCAGAAGTTTAGCTCATAGATGGTAAGAAATGTATTGTCATGCAGTTATACAATGTCTTACGTGTTCCCTATAATGAAAAGATTTTCAAAATAACATAAGATCTCAGTTGAAATGTTAGCAATAGTATGTTTATTTTTCATTTTTGCAAAAAAAACCCCGCATAATCCACCTTTAAAGCAATGCTATCTTCAATTAATATTTCAAGCAAACCACAGTTGTACAATTAACTGGAAAAGCTAAGCATCACATTGATTACTCCAATTGTATTTTAAAGCAAAAGGCTTTAAAATACAATTTACGAGTGACAGACCACGTTATTGTCACGATATAAATCGTTATTATGAAAGATATATTAGAGAGAAAGATATATAGACTTAACGATATCTAAGCTTTATCTAGTTATTAACGACAAACATTGACTGCTATGCTATCGCTAGTAAGCTAGTTGGCTAGCACAAGTTTACATAGCAACCACCGTTGCTATCCACATAGCGCAGTATCGCAGCACCTGGCGTTGACCCAACGTAATCCTGCAATCCCTTACCGTTCTCGCAGTTTATCTTGCCATGCTAATACGGCTCTCATTTTCTTCCTATGCTCGCATAAACTATAGATGGACGATTTTTTTTGTTAATTAAAACAACAAGTTGTTGCAGCTCCTTCTCCCGTTGTCATGGTTCAGTCGTTGCTTCGCACTGCGCAGACTCAGATCTGCTCTTCACTTCCTGCATGCAGGAGAGTCACAATCGCTGCGTCCATTGCTGTTTGTGTTGACATGAGGAGACGGGAAAAGGCACCAAGCTTTACTTCTAAGTTTGAGGCTGACCGCTATTCACGTGTGTTTATGTCACGAGCAGTTCAGTCAACATTTGTGTGCTTTGTTTTCGTCTGAAGTTTTCAAGTGTACATTAAATTTGTTAATGTTACCCTGACTGATGCTGTAAAATTGTGTTTGCACTCTGGATTCTAGCTAAAGATGTCACATCAGAAATTCCTGCTGATAAAAGGTGAGGTTTTTCATTGACGCCACCAAATCTGGACTCAATATCATCCCACCAGCTAGAATATGGAGTTGGAGAAGAGTGGAGAGATGAATAACCCAAGTGACAAAGATAAACAAATATGCAACTCTTCGTCAATGCCCCTTGGTTGGATTAGAGAGGTGAGGCAGAGGAAAGCAGGCAAAACAGCAGGAAAACTGGATGTCTACATAATAAGGTGACTATGTTTACTCATTCTCTGCACATTTCATCCATGAAGCTATTTAAAGATGCAGCCAGTTCATTGTCTAATAGATTTTTCTCTTTAAGTCCCAAAGGGCAAAAATTCCGGTCAAGATCATCCCTGCGTGCTTTCCTCTTAGAAAATGGAGAAGCAGAAGAGTTGGACATAAGCCTTTTTGATTTCACCACATCCAAATATGAGTTCACTGCCTCTCAAAGAGCCCCGTTAAAAGAAAAGCAGAGAAGACGAAAGAAGAAACAAGCAGATGAACAGCAAGAGAAGATTGATGAAAAGCTGGATCCTCCCCCCAGTAAATCTAAAAGAGTCTCTCCCTCCTTCACAAATGACAATAAAGATAGAAAAGTAGAGATTGTCGAGTATACTAACTCTGATGATGGGGACATTTTGCTAAAGAGGACGCATGTAGGGGAGGTTTTTGAGGACAAAGCTGATGAGGGTACAAAGGTCTGGTCACAGACGGCACCTCCAGCATCAGAGGGTGATGTAAAAATAGAGAGGAGCCCTCACAGGGTGGGGCTGCTGAGGGAGAAGCTTCTCAGACTGGCACCTTCCACTAATCAACAAAACACCTTAGTTGTTGGCAAGAGCGAGCAGGCGGACTCACACCCTTCAGTCCTGACTCTGAAAATCAAAGTTGCACCTAAGAGTGAGAATGAAGGCGAGAATGCCGCAGACACAGATGTCACGCAGATTCATAGCAACAGCGGCGACAACAAAAAATCTAAATCTGAAGTGGAGGCTGATGCTGGCAATCATCGGGACAATGACAGGGGGGAGGAAGAGGCGTTATTTACCAGCATCACAGCCGAGAGCTGCACACCAATAAGAGATTCCCAGAATAGTAAGTGTGAGCTACACTTTTTAACAGCTTAGGAAAGGTTTTATTTAAGTTATTTCAATCTAATCGAATTTGACTTCTTCCTAAGCACTATATTCATATTTTATTAGTGAGAGCTGCATAGATATGAAGAGTGTACAGTATAAATATTAGGGCTGGGATGATGCTTTCCTCCCGATTCGATTCCTTTATGATTTTTTGCAGTGCTGATTCGATTTAAATTGCGATTCTCATGATTCTTCAGTACTGCAGATTTTTGTTGAGAGAAAAAAAATGTTACAAAAAATCTTATTGCTTTCAATTAGGAAAAAACAACACAGTACCCAGACCAGTATTATGGTACTGTAATGCCCGACAAGACAAGTAAAAACGATAAATAGAAATAATAAAAATGTAATTAAAAGAAATCTTCTTTTTTTGCATTTATTTGAAAAAAGATAGATTTTTTAAACAAAGAAATATTTATCCTAAAATTGTGAAATAAAAAATCTATTTATTTGGGGTTTTTTTTTACAAAAAAAATCTATTTTAAAATTGTGAAATAAATAAACACAATATTTGATTTTTCGATTTGATTTTCCCACCCTTAACAAATATGTCTAATATATAGGCAGAGACTGTCTTCATACATACAGTAAGATGCTTTTGAGGTTTTGGTGTATACAGTATGTAGTTCACTCTGACTTCCTCTCTGATGCCATGCTTTGTGTGAGGCAGTGTAATTCTAGCACTCCTGATGATAATGTCTCATAGCCAGACATTAGTGAGTGAGTGAGAGTGCAGATCACTTGATTGTACCAGTAACTCAACACAGGATGTGATCTAAAATGCAATTTATCTGTGCCGTCTGCCAGTGCAGTCCAAGTTCTGAAATATAATACTTCCCAACAAATATACTGTAATTTCTCCTTTAATGATTTCCAAAGGGTCTGTATGATTTCTGTGACTGTCTGACAGCATGATTACATGTAAACCACCCAGCCAAATTTCATGAAACTTGGCAGAGATTTTTAATATGGACAAAAAGATTAACTCGGTCTCTTGTTTTACATAAAATGGCATAATTATCCTTTGTATACAGAAATGTTTTCTTTTCGCATACAGAGTCCAAGAGCTTGGAAGATAAACGGAAAACAAGCCCTTACTTCAGTGGAAAATCCCCCAGAGACGGTAATGCTCAGAGTTTATTTTATTGATCAACACGTATGAGATGAAATCATGTGTGTGGTTTTTGTGAAATGTACCATGACTGTACTCTTAGGGCTGAGTCCACCCAGGAGGAAAGCCTTCAAGAAATGGACACCCCCCAGATCTCCCTTCAACCTTGTGCAGGAAACCCTTTTCCATGACCCCTGGAAGCTGCTGGTAGCCACTATTTTTCTGAACAAGACGAGTGGTAAGATCCAGCTTTCACACGTTTTTGCTGTCGGAATGTTGTGTATTAACTAGCACTGAAATCCTTTTTTTTTTTTTTTCACTGAAGGCAGGATGGCTATTCCAGTGTTGTGGCAGTTTTTTGAGCGGTACCCATCTGCAGAAGTGACCCGTGAGGCTGACTGGAAGCCCATGTCTGAACTCATGAAGCCACTTGGACTGTACGAGCTTCGAGCCAAAACACTAATCCGCTTCTCAGGTGAATGTCTCATCCAGTTCTGCTGCTACGGACTCTAAGGCTGGGCAATATATCCTGTTTTTCAGATACATCGAGACTTTGTTACACAAGATATAGAATAAGGTAAAATCATCTACGTATATCGAGTTATTGTTTTGATTTTAATAAATATCTTTTTTAGCATTTTGCACAACTTTAACTTTGTTATGATCATTTAAAATGATTTTTTATTGTTTTAATACACATGTACTTTAATTTCAATTAAATATTTTATGCACTTCTGCTTCTGATACTGAATAAAACTGCATTTAGCACTCAAGGACTCATATTTGATCCGTCTCTTTGTTTACTTGAGCAAAAAAAATTATATTGAGATATATATTGTATATTGTGATTAAGGAAAAGATTATTGACATGAAACAGGGTTCATTTCGCCCAGCCCTAAAGGACTCATTATAATACATGTTGTAAAATATCTTTTTATTATTATTTATTATTTTCTATTATCCTTTTTTTTTCTTCTTTAGACGAATATCTAACTAAACAGTGGCGTTACCCAATTGAGTTACACGGTATCGGCAAGTATGGCAACGACTCCTATAGGATCTTCTGTGTTGGAGAGTGGAGACAGGTGAATGTTATTCCACCTATTTAAATTTTACATGACCTTGTTTGTTTTTCTGTCCTAATTAAAGCTGCTTTCTTGGTCAAGGTGAAACCTGAAGATCACAAGTTGAACAAATACCACACCTGGCTGTGGGAGAACCATGAAATACTGGGAATCTGAAGGAGGAGAGACTGCAGGGAAGACTTTAATTTAGGCAGATGCGAGAAACATTTATATCACAGAATAATTGTGTTCATCTAATCAGAGTATGTTGGCATGGTGATGAATTTGCACTTTTTAAAGCCGGAATTCCTTTAAGATTATGCAGCTATATTCCAGAAGTTTAGCCCTTCTTTAAAAAGTTTTACCTCATGTTGAATAAAATGTTTTAAGTGAATTTGAAATAATTGTGTACTATTCAGTCATTTCCTGCTTGTTTTTTTGTCTCATTCTGGGATAACATACAGCAAAATGCTGTTCCTTGTGTGGTTAGTCCATTGTTCCAAGCTAGTAATCTCTCTGTTAGAGTGCACTGATGCATGTTCACTCAACTCAGGAGCTTTCTTTTTATGAGGCGCAACCTGATTCCCACGGCAACTGTTACCACCGCAAGGAAAAAAAAACTAAGAAAAGAAAAACTCAGTATATGCACTGGCATGCCAGGGTTTAATCTATAACCAGAGCCTCTGCTTTAATTAGCTGTATTTGCATTTTGATTTGATTTAATGCAAAGAAGATTGAGGACATTTTTGGAAAAGTTTGGGAAAGTTTTAACCCCCAAAGTCTGGACAGAACAGCATGAACCAGAAGATGAGACTACGTAAGAAAATTTGTTTTTTTCTTGTTCATATGTTATTTTACAACCATCTTTAGTCTTTACATGCATGTACTGTGATTCTGTTTGTGTCTTTATTACTGCAGCAGCCATCTCCATAGCTTCCACACCCATTTGTACTCCCCGTGACACGCATCCTGTCCAGCAGGCGGTCACTTCCTTGACATTTCCCATCATTTCAGACTTTGGCTCAACCTGTGTGTGGACAAGCACCCAGGTGAGCAGCAATATTCTGATTGTGAGCTGCTGTTTCCTTGCAGCTTCACTTTGAACCCCCCACCCCAAGAATAACTCCTCTAACTTCTGTGTTAAAGAAAATTCCAAGATTGAACCCTTTGCACCCTCCTTTGGCCCCTAAACGCACCGTCAGTCTGGAGACACCGGCTGTTCACCATCACAACCAGCAGAGAGCGCTGTTTATGCAGAGATCAGAACATTACAGGTATCATCTGTCAATTAGACTGTTTATTTTTATATTTTTATCAAGATTTACTCCAGAGAGATATGAGTTTTGCATTTAAGAACTGAGATGAAAGTCACTGACTTGAGGTTGATGTGTCAGGTATCATCAGACGTGGCGAAAACCCTTTTATGGAACCACAAGAGAAAGAGAAGAGCACAGGTAAAACACACAACTCCTTTAGTTTCCCCACCTGCTCTGATAAGTTTTTCTGCGAAGTGGCATTCACAGTTGCACTTTTCTATGCAGAAAGGAGATGCGAGAGCAGTTAAAGAGGCAGATGGAGGAGAAATGCGTGGCACTGAAGATGCATGTGGCCAGTAAAGCAAAAGAAGCAGAGTATGTCAGAGAAGTGGACCGCCTCGCTTTGTCCACTGAAAGAGAAGAGAGGATTCAACACAGCAAAGCCATGATGGCCTACAGAGATGAAAATAAGAGGGTACAAGCCCACACATGCATGTCGGTTACTGATGCTTTTTTGCTGTGTTGAATCCTCGGAAAAATGCTTCCTGCTGCCTGCTCTCACTGCAACAAACCAGGGAGTGTCTGATGCTTTTCCCCCTGTATCTGTTGTGTGTTTTATGTGAACAGCTAATGGAGCAGAGCTGGAGGGACAGAGCACTAACACGTTCCCAGGAGGCTCTGAAGGAGAGAGAGCTGCTTTGCCTCAACCCCATTAACTGGAGTGGAACACTGAAATAGCTCCAACCTCTTAAAGAAGTCAAAAGCTGTGACTCAGACATCGCTGTAGAATTCAGGTACACGAGTATTACATGACTATGACATGCAGAATTCAGTTAAATCAGGTATTACTCAAACTACTCATGCAAAATGTCTTTTACAGCTTTTTTTTAATTAACACTATACCAATGAGGATATGAATGGGGAACCCCCTGTAACTTTTTCTTTTTTTGTGTGTCCGTGTTTTTTTCCCTGTAATCAGCAACTTTCATAAGTTTAGTCTGTATTCCTTCAGAATTATCCAGCAAAAGTCGTTTAGAAGCAGTCAAAGGAACAATGTTGACAAGAAGTAGTAGTCAAAACCAAAATCCTGTTTGGACTCTTGGAGGATAGAGGTGATGGCCAGAAAGATGCTATAAATCTCTGTCTTCAAAGACCTGGAGCTCATTGAAGAGAAGAAGCGGTCTAAAGTCCCTGTGTAGATGAGAAAAGAGCTAAACACTGTAGTGACTGCAAATAAAGGCTTTACCAATCCTTTCAAATAAACCTTAGTTATCATTTTGTAGAAAGTGTTTGGTAGGTAATTCAAATATAAACCCTGATGAAAACATATTATCCAGTACAACCATGTTTCTCATTTTCTGTCACTTCTAACTTGAAAGTACCTGTTGTTTATTTAAGGTCTATTTTAACTCCAGTTTTGATAAGGATATCTAGATTTTTCATCTTCAACAGGAAACTGCAGTAATCTACAAATATATAGGATTTCCTGTTTCAGTAACTGCAACCTCCAAATTTTGCATTTACCCGAAATATTTATATTCATTGACTTACAAGAAGTAAAAACTTTTTGTTTTTAAAAGCTTTTGTTTCCTAAGTGACCTTGAAAAGGGCTTGTTATTTGAAATTAAGCAGCACAGGAAGCCACTGGTTTTTCCCAAATGTGCAGAAATAAAACAATTTCAGGTCTCTCATTTATAAGATAAACACGTTAAAAACTGTGTTATATAGAAAGAAATGCTGAGGAATATTTGTGTTTTGAAGTATTTACAGTGACTATGAAGCATTTTTTCTAAATGCTTAGATATTTCTACCCCTCTAAGACTAACTTCTCTGTACCCTCTTTTTCCATAAGCAAGACTGTTCTCCTTTGTCCTGCACATAAATGCCAAAATGAGATTAAAAAAATATTATAGAAACATGGTGTGAGCAAATTCTTTTATTGTAAAGCAAATTTCTGTTGCGAGTTATGATGGATGATATTCCACTCTGGGAAAATGAAAGGTGAACAGGATGGACGGATGAGAAGTGACACTCGCGTGGCTCTCCTACATGATGCTGTGCTACCCGTTAAAATTACAGCCAAACGTCTGCATTACTGTTGCACACAGAAACAAGGGAATTCAATAAGAAAATGTAAAACATAAATATTGCTCTAAAAAAGTAAAGGTAACAGAAAAAAAGCTTGAAACCTCTGCATCGGAGCTGCTGTTCATCTTAGCAAAATCCCTCCAACTTAGTATAAATAACTCATTCAGCAGCAGTTAAACATTAAATCTTCCATGCCACAGTAAAGAATAAATTAAATCAGTGCAGTATCTTCCATTTTACATACCATTATCATGCATTATTACTAAAAAGACTCAGTGAGGAGGAGGTAAAAAGTCGGTGAAAATAAACATTCATAATGGTACCATTCCAGAGTTGTACGAGCAATCGTTTTGGGAAGTGATTTGGGAAATGTTTCCGTTTTCTTCATATAACCCCCATGCTCAAAGCGATCAGCCCGAGTGCTGCAGTAACCTGAAAAATTCCAAATGTATGCATCATTTAAACTAAGGGATGATCTCTGCTTCACAGTACTGGAAAAGGTGAAAAACAAGGACGGACATGAGGACATGCAGGCTTTTTTAAAAGAACCAGAGGTCAAATGAGACATTTAAATGCATAATAGATTTTAACAATCAGTAGTTGGATTGACATCCCCCTTGTTCCCAAACGTAGTCGATGTCTGGGGCTGAGTTGAGTTCCTTAATATCAATGCAGTGTTGGTTTCTTATTCCTCTTTAAAGATTCAAGGCTTCATAGCCTTTCAGTTCTCCCTTTTGTCCTCCAGTATGCAGTTCATGAACATCAATTAATGCACTTGAGCCCTTTTAAGTAACTCTTCTGCAACAAGTAAATCCCTGAAGGGCTTGCATTCAAAAGATGCTTTCCCAGCCCAGTTGAGTCTTACTCAATAAGATGTTATTCCAAAGGTCCTTTAGTCAAATCGTTATTCCAAACAGACTAGCGCCCCTTCAGAAATCCATCCAGCATGTAGTCTCCCTTCTCTGTCAACCAGTATCCAGCCATAGCCGCTACTCCTCCAATGAAAATGGCTGTGAAGACCATGTCCCCCTTAGCTGCGAGCGTAGCTAAGGCACAGATAACAACGCCAAAGAACATCTGCTGCAGTACAAGGACCTCATCATCAGTCATGTCATCAAAAAGCCCCTTCTCTGGGCCAGCTGGGGAGGCAAAAAGAAAAAAGAATTAGAAGAAATTTATAAGTTATTAAAGTCGTAGGCAAAGTATACTTTTTTGAGGTCAGATCTCCATGACCAACTAGGTCTGCAGGATTAATCGGATCAAATGTCTGTTTTCAGGGGTTCCCTACCATGGTGTCATCAGTAACTACAGAGTTCATGCAGCTTTCCAACAAAACACTCCACTGGTTTTGCCTGAACATGAATATCACAATTGTTGTCTGCAGGTTTTATCAGACAGAGCCATCACAGGAGAAATGTTCATGGTACATGTAATCTACCATCATTCATCCCGATTCATGCTCAGAACATCCACTGCTCAGCATGTGCAACACTGCGTTTGGCATTATGATAAAAACAAAACCCTGATATTCAATTCCACATACACCAATAAAAAGTTACTCATGATTTTGTCTGTTTTATGTCATGATTGTTAAAATTACTGCTATTTTCACAAAGTGGTAAAGCTACATCCAGGCTGAAGCTGTAGGAAAATTAAGTAGATGAAAGCACAAAAAGATGAAGTTGGAGGGATGGTAGCAGATGTTCAAGACAAAACGAACTAACAAAAAATACTTGGTGTTATACAACACTATTAAAATTTTCAAATTCAAATAAAAAATTGTAATGGCTTTTCCCAGGTTTTATATAGTATTTTTGCTGTGACTGTACTGCAGAAATTGCGTTTGAAGACGAAAAAGTGATTCTTCATGCACTATTTTGAACATGTAATTTGAAAATGTAATGTCTTATTTTTGTTTTATTCTTCTATAAGCACTGTATTGTATCTCTTGCTTATATTGTACAGCATTTTGGTACAATGCTTTTGTTTTAAGTTTATGTTGAGAAAATGGATTGGATTGGATTAGATATTTCCCAAACTTTTTTCCACGAGTGTATTTATATGTATAAATTGTGGTTCAAATAACTCAGCTCTACAACTGCTACTTACCAGGAGGCTTATTCTCAACACAAATGCTATCTCTTCTAATGAATCCATCAGCGCAGTCACAGTGGAAAGACCCCTCCTCATTGATGCAGGCCTCGTTGAGACCCGGGCAAGCAATTGCACGTTCACTACATTCATCTATATCTGCATGGCACAACCAAAAAAATTATTTTCAACCCACCAGGAGAAGGATATAATCAAACAGAAAGTAAATATTTACTCACCAAGACATTTCGCTCCCTTCAGTCTGTAGCCACGTGCACATTTCTTACAGCGAGCAGGACCACTGCCCATGCAGCCCACACATGCCTGGTCACAGCCTGGATGCAAAAGGCAACATTAAATACCTGCACTGTCCATTAACTGCAGAAAAACAGGAAAGGAGTATACCTCTGCACTCATATGATCCATCCGTGTTGTGACAGTAGGTGTTGGACGGACAGCGAGCGAGCTCTGTACCACACTCATCAATGTCTACGGAACACAGATGGGAAGTTAAATAACACACATCCATCCAAAGTTTGGCACAGGATCGCAGCAATTGTTGCCAAGTAACCCCTGAAACCACACTCACCCACACACTTGTTGTCATGAAGCATCCAGCCGGGTTTGCAGTCCAGACATTTGTAGTCCTGTGGCCCTGAGCATTTGCTACAGGAGTGGTAACAAGCTGCAGAGGATGAGAGCCATAAATATGGGGAGTGGGGTCAATTACCCATGAGCTCCAACAGAATTTAAAATGAAGAAAGAAAGCAGCTGTGTGAGTGTGAGGCACCTGCACAGCCTCCTGCACTGTCATTGGAGCTCTTCTCTCTGTAGTAGCCAATTGCACAGTTTTGGCATAGATTGCCCGAGTATCCTGGATCGCAGATGCACTCTCCGTCACCCAGGCGGGTACCCTCCCCCTCACATCGTCCAAGACCTCCACACACACCTCCGGGTCCAGATGGACAATCTGCATGGGATAAAAGGCAATCCTCAGAACTAACGCTTTCAGTCGGCATGATCATAATCATTATCGTTTTCTATATAAGACACTTTTCATCGTTGTCATTCATACCTTTGCAGTCAGGTCCGAAGTGTCCAGGTGGACAACAAAGTCTCAGCTCTTCTATGCACAGCCACTCAAACAGGTCTGGTGCCTCCCGCTGCCTACAAGACAAACCAAGCGTGTCAGTCAGGATTATACATCAGAGCAACATGATAAAAAAGCTGGAACCAACAATTTAATAAGTCTTAATTACACCTGAACTTCAAGTTATTCAAATCTAAGACAAACTACCTCGAATAAAAGTCCTCTTTCACAAATTAGTATAAATAAGCAGATTTTTTTATTTTATTTATTCCACTTTGACATTGCAGCTTATTTAGATGAAATGCATTTACCTGTGGAACCACCATGTCTCTACCTGGTCCTCTATCTGCTCCAGAAGCCGGTTACATTCAAAATCTGTTTTCTCACAAGCTGCCTCTACTATCTCCAGCAGCCGCGTCTCACTGAAACAGGAAGTCAATCATTAGAGAGGTCTCGTGGGCAAACTACTGTAAGCTGAATTTAAATTAAACTCATACATTAATCATATTATCTTCTACAGAGTGGGTGGTAATAGAGTTATAAAAAGTTAGATCATTAAAATGATTGGTACAACTTAAAGGAACACCTGGTCCTACCTGCGTGCATACTTGGCCAGTTTCTCTTCTTCCCACGCAGTGTTACCTCCTCCAAAGTTCTTGTTGGCCGTTCGCTCCAAACCCTACCATTCAGGAAATTGTAGAGAGGTAGAGGTGTTGAGAATTTAAGAAACATAGTTTGGATAATGTTAATACAAACTGATAGTTTAACTATTTAGCAGGGGTACCTTAACAAAACTCTCAGTGAGTTTTCGACAGGTCTGACAAGGTGCTGTCTGGACTTTGACTACAGAAAGCTCTGAGAGAAGAACCAGAGCAGGCAGGAAAGGTCGGGCCCACCACATGTTCCTTAGAAAATGTACGAGAACAGACAAACAGATGCGCGCACAACTTGTGGTTAAAAAAAAAATAAAAAGAAATGCATATTATATTAAAATATTGTGTTTTATCACTGTATTCTATACTCATAAGCAGCAATTACTTTATTTACTGAGAACTTTTAAAATGTGAATAATCTAAAATGTTGCACGCCTCTGAATTGCAAAACACTGCTAAAAGAAATTTTTGGGTTGTTTTTGCTTGGACATTTTGACAAAAAGCTCTGAATAGTTCAGATCATATTCAAATGCTGTACATGAAATGTAGAACAAGTTTGCACATGAATTAATTCCAATTAAAAAGAATTTTTAAAAAAATCAAAAGAAAAATGTCAATGACTGAGAAATGCTGTAAATAATTTCAAACTTGTGTTTTATCCTTTCACTGTCCTTTTCATTAATAGCTTGCCATCCCCTTAGATTTTCTGGTTTTCCTATAGCAGGCTGTTTAAATACCAATATTTTCGAATCAACATCTAACCAATACTGTATCAATCAATAAAAAGTTGTGTCTTAAATAAATGCACGGGAATTCATTTAATGCTGCTTCAAATTATTTGATGTAGGAGAGATACCTGCCATCTTCTGTTAGCTTCTTCATTAAATATAAAGGATGACAACTGAGTACTACAACTTATACTACGAACAATTTTTTAAAAATTAAAACATAAATTAATATTTTGTTGAATTAGGTACAGTCTGCTACTAAAGGCTGCAACCGCAGATAATTTGGTCAGATAAATGTTAGTAGAATTCGTTATACAGGTGAAATTACAACTGTGTGTGGCATATTTAACTTAATAAAACACTTAAGGGGTCATTAGATTTAACGATATGTTGAACGTAGGCTTTCTCAAGAAAGAAAAGAAATATAAAAGGTGCAGCTGAGCTTAGCTCAGATGCTTTAGCATCAGTGTTAGCATAGTTAGCTCAGCATCAGCACCACTAACATCAGACGGCTAGCATCTGGCTAACGTTTAACCTTTGCTAACGTTGTCTGTGAAGTGTTCATATCTGTCCCGTACAGTTTTAATCAATCTTTTATCATTCTTCCCTTATCATATTTGACATTATGTATTACCTAGGTGTTTTTTATTAGTTAGTCTGAAATTAGCACGGCGTAGAGCTTTAATTGTCCACTCCGGTCTTACCTTGTTGAAAACCACCTGGTCCGCTGCACCAACGACAATTGTCCGATCCCCAGCTAACGCAGCCTCACATAACACCAGGAAGAATTTCACATTGTTGTGAGCGACTTTTAACACTTCAGGATGTAGCTGAGATTAGCTAGCCGCGGCTCATACAGACTAGTGTGTTGTAGTGCTGGGCTGCAGTGGGACGGACTGAGTCTGTGGAGATGAATGAATGATCAACTTCCAGTCGCCTCTATGTTTTCCATACAGCCGCTGCCACGCAGGATAATGGCACCGCCCAAAGCTGCTGGAGTTTCATCAATCAACCAATCAGTCAACAGCCGGATACTGCGACGTCGTCTGATACAGACATGCAGTGATCGCCAGAACATCTTCATGTCAACTCTTTTTTAAATTTAAAAAATAAAAATGAAAATAAAAGAACGAGCAGTACGTAAACACGTCAGAAAAATCCAAGTTATGTTTCTCTAAAACATGATCAACAATCGTTTATTTCAAGCTTGTCAACGCTTTATTCGAAACGACTGAAAACACAACAGTATAAAACCAACTCAGTGTCTAAATAACGCAGTACAATACATCCACCTTCAGTAGGCTATAAGTTATCAGAACATGTATTTCTTCATACATTTCAGAGCCTGAACTGTGCAACGTAAGTGCACAATTAAGTAGCCACAAGTGTTTGCACACACACACAGTGGCTTGGCTTAAAACAGCCAGAATTAAGAAGCAACTTCTTTGAAATAGTCTGTATTCTTGTAGCCTATAAAGCCACAATGCTTTAAAAGTATACCCACCGTTTTAGAGTAGCAGGATCTAGTCTTTCTTTTTTCTTGTTTATCACCTTGAAATGCTCAGTGCTTTATTTTAAAAAGGGGGGAAACTGGATTAATTGAGCTTAATTGAAGAAACAAGCTGCTATTCTTGGTGCTGGACACAGAAACGCCTCTATTTCAACAGTTCTCTCAAAGCTGATGCTTTGACCAGCAGTTGTCCAGGTAACGGAACTCACGGATAATGTTCTGCTTGTTTCCCAGTGCATCATATGAGGTACTTGCCGCTACTCGATGAAACAACATTTTCTCCAGTAGCTTAATCCACTCCATTTCGCTGACCTTAGGTTGGGCTGGATGGGGGAGTAATGAGACATGGTTTTAAAGGCACAGTTTCCACCGAGTCTTTCTCTCCCACACCAACACAACCCTGTTGAACCCCAGCAAGTCGTAATACATTTGTCCCTACTGTGAACCCTGACAGCCTTTGGGCCAGAGCTCGGGATGCTATCCTGAGCCCTCCAGCCCTTTTCCTTCTGGCGGACGAAGATGCCATGTGTGGAGTTCCAGCAAGTTCAGTCAGGAAACCCAAACTCTGGGAGGGGAGGGTGTATACATGAAGGCCGCGAAAAAGCTGTGGCAGTGGCCTGAACCCACCTGGAGGCTCCGGTGGGAGTGATTCAAACTGCACCAGCATGAACCGCTCACCCGCACGGCCCTGTAAGTAGTCTGCTAGAATACAGCTGAGAGAAGCACCAAAAACATCCACACGCTGGGATGAGGCAGGGGAGCTGCCTCCTGTCTCCTCCTCAACACGTCTACTCTTCCCTCTGAGTGTGTTTTTCTCACAGCTACAGGCTCCCCATTCTTCTGCCCTCGTCCAGGTGGCCCGGGTTAGGACGAGTACCACTTTGCCCCCCTGCCTTTGAAGTCGGTCCAGTTGCGAGTGGAGCCATGGCACAGGGCCCAGCATGGCCAGCTCTGCCTGGCTCCACAGATCCAGGGACACAGTGAAGCCCAGGGACTGGAGAGATGAGCCCAGGTGGCACAGCAGCCGAGGCAGACTGTGGTCGTCTTCATCGGATGGATACAACAGCACCACGTGACCACCACCCACAGCACCTGAAAGCACCATCATGGGTTTTTTTTAGTCAAATGTATGGCGATTATTAAGTTCCAAAAGGGGCGCGCTTGAAAACCGAACGCGTGCACCAAAACTGAGCGCAAGCATGGTAAACACCGGGCGCGTATACAGGATTCGCGCGCATAACCTTGTA
>JAVQJG010118502.1:0-11246 GCA_036024015.1 Craterocephalus amniculus
CCCCCCCCCCCCCCCCCCCCCCCCCCCCCCCCCCCCCCCCCCCCCCCCCCCCCCCCCCCCCCCCCCCCCCCCACAGATATAAGACATTCTTAATCAGTATTGTATCCCGGCTCACAATCATTAAAACTGCTTTTTCCTGTGTTTTTCAGAACAGACTTGCTCGAAACAAGTAAACCCGGGTGTTTAAAGCCTACTGATAGCATTAATGAGCACCAAGGAAAAATTTCAACAATGAACTGAATAATTATCCAAACTATTAAAACAAGATGGTGGAGAGAAAGCACAATTTTTCTGTAAATGCCCCATTGTCCAAACCCTGCCGACATGGCGGCTTCCTGATAAATGGCCATCCCTTGTGCCTATAAACAACAACCTTGCTCTTACTTTCGTACACCCACACATGCACAGAGGGGGCACTGTGCTCCATTCTCACAAACTAATTCCTATTCATTTAAAACAGTCACCAGGGCACAGCGTAGGTTAGCCTGGCCCCAGACACCAGCCATTCATTATTCCACTGCTTGCTTTATGAATGGCTTACAGGTGGATGCTACAACAGCAACAGAGAAACACTGCTCATAAATCACATAACACACACACACTTTTTTTTTTGGTAAGCCGAGAATACAGAGCTTTTAGTTGTAAAACCCTCTGTGTATGTGTGTTAGCGAACAGGAGGTTGCAGTGCTGTCAGTTTCCCTTTTTGCTATTTCACTTGCTGTTGTTTAATTAGTAATGAGAACAAATACTTGTTTATTTCAACATAAAGCAGGGAGATGGCCAGAACCCACCAGACTGAATTAGTTTTTCTATGTTTTCTGTCACAAAGAAGCAAACTGTTCACCCTGCAGGCAGCAAGTGACAGAAGTGGCCTCTAAACTAAGTGTTTGTGCATGTCTGTGTAACCTTCACCACAGCACAGGGCAGCTGTTAAACATAGTCAGTGGTACAACTGATACATCACACAGCGTTACATTTGTCAATGTGACTCCATCTTCTGTATTGATTTACACTTCAGGGCATCCTGTGCTTCTTTGTGTCCCCCTCTGTGTTCTTCTCACTCCTCCTTCTCCCCCCCGCTCTTTTTTGTCCGCCTCTATACTCTTTCCAACCTCTGCAGTCTTTCTTGGTTTCTCCCAGCATATCATGACTAAAAGTGGGTGTAGAGAGGAAGATCAGTCCGGCAGAACAATGGTCAAGATGTAGATGGCACTTACATCCCCAAACTATGATGGATGACAAGATGGCTTTGGGCTTTCTGAGAGTTTTGTCATGTTAAACTGCAGGGGTCACTCAAATTCTCTCTCTGAGGAACTACAAAATACTGTTTAAATGTTTGTTTTTAGATTCCTTTGTCAGAACTAATTTTGTAACGTGAAATTTAACACTATTGTAATTGACCATCATATTTAGAGTTGTTTTCAGTGTCACTGGGCTGGTTTACATCTCATCAAGTTGTATCTCCATGGCAACTTTAACCTGCTCCAGTGCACATTGGGTTTCCCGATGAGAAATAAACAGATATACAGTAAAATCATTGTTTTTTTAAGTTATCCATGTAATCAGGACCACTAAAGTTCATTTTATCTTTTTAAAATTTGGAACGAATCATTAATCCTCTATTCTTCTTGTTTTTTATTTAGATGTCGGTGATAGTGATAACTTTATTAATTTCGACATTCGTACAAGAAATACATTTGGGTTTTCTTACCACTTAGTCTGCAGCACCTGTGTTGGTCTTACTGTAGCTTGCAGGAAATGTGTGACTGTGATTGATCGCGTAATGCCAATTCAACCTATATACCTATACATCTTGAATCATGGCTCAGGTAAAAAAAATAGTACGATTTAAAACATGGTTTGTATCAACAAAGAATAAAAAAAAACTTACACTGCTGATTAGCACTCATCCAGAGATTAGACAAAAAAAACGTGGTTGATTAGTTCACTGCTTAATTCTTTCCCCACCAGAGGCAAAAGTTGCCAGCCAGCACCTGAAGGGCTACTGAGAATGTTGTATTTGGATTTTCTAAACTCTGGATACATCAAATGAAAAAACAGAACCTTAATTTAATAACATAATAAAGTATGTGTTTTTGTGCGTAATCATTCTTGAGTTATCATTAATCGAATATTGGCCATTTAAGTTAAAAACAACATTTTGAACAAAAAACTGAAAAACAGCTTTTTTTATCAAAGACAGCTGTTTGTAAGATAAAACTAATTTTCTGTTTACATTTTTGATTCGTTCTAATTTACAAAGGTTTACAAAATTTACTGTCATATTTATTTAACAAAATATGACAGTTACAATAATGATTATAATAATTAGTTTGAATTTAACAGATAATTTCCCAGAGAATGTTTAAAGAAACCAAAACCTTCACACCAGTGAAATGTCCTTTAAAACTAGAATTTTTATGAGCTTTATATTTACATATTTACAGATATCAGATTGATTAATCCACATTTCTCTTTTGCATTTTTTAAAATAAACTTCTGTATTGCTAATTTTTAGAATGAAAAAAAAATTGAAATTGAACAATAACCAATGAACAGGGCACATATAGCCTACACTTAAAAGCAAATTATATCTACAATTGCTTGGGGGATCTCTATCACAATTATTCACTTGGATTCCACTAGGTGATTTAGTCTTAGTGGCCAAAGATCGAAGTCCCTCACTATTCATTTTTTCTTGAGAATTATGCATAATTGATTGATTGATTTATTGACTGATTGTGAATTGTTGTGATGGGTACTGACTGACTGATGTGTTTGGGGTTGAAATGTGACCTTGTAGTTATTCTGTATTTGGCGTTCTGTCTCGTTACGTTTGTGAAAAATGTCTCTGGCATTATAGAAAAAATAGACCAGCTGCGTTTTTCAGAGAAGCAGAAAGTGACGGCGCTCCTGGCTGGCTTCAGAACCACGAGGCGCCCGGTGGGATCAAGGGGTTATCCTTGTTCTGCCTGCGATCATCAACTCCACTGTCGCCCCATCTCCGTGTCTGCTGCCATGTCTTCTCCCACCTGTCGGTTCACCTCTGCACCCCACCACCTCCCCAACCTCTTGCTGAGCTCCTTTTTTTCTTTTTCTCTGATCTCCTCTGATTGTAAGATAAGTACAAAGTTGTCGGAGTCTGTGTCCATAATCATCATTTGGGCTTCTGTAGCAGAAAAAGTTTTCTGTGCAGCCGAAACTTTTTGATCTGAAGTTCACTTTTTGAAAGAGTAACTTCACTGTTTTTTTCTGAACCCAGCAGTGCTGTGGTCATTCACATGATCCACAACAGTTTTAAAATATGTCACCCTAGATTTCCATTTTTGCTGTGCAGGTATATTCACCAAGGTTTTAGCCTTATCAGATCTATCCCTCCCCCCCGCCCATACCCTGCAAAAAACACCAAAACAAAGAAACAAATAAATATACTCCAGCTTCTAGAGAGACCTCAGCTGTTGGAGTTAGCAGTGTACTCTAATCTAACACGGCATGTGTTTTTTGCACAGAACTGACTTCAAAGTTGTTGATGGAAACTGGAAAAGGGTGACCACATCCAACTAAAAAAACTTCTTAGGTGATTGTTTTAATCTCCATTCACCATCTGCCAAGGGTCAGTCGTCCAACAATTTGTTCAAGAGAATTAGAAGCAAAGTACAAAAGTAAAGAAAGTAGGAGTGACCTAGAAAAGTGAAACCACTGTGAAAATATATAGGGTTAGCCTCAACCAAGGGATCTCTCAATTGAAACTCCTAACACCATTTGTTCTTCTTTATAAGGCATGACAATGGCATGTAATGTGCAGTGTTTTTGTCGTATGACACAGAGTTGTAAGCTGTCTTGTCATCAGGCAGCAACATGAAAGCTGTGTCTCAGTTGGAGAAAGGGTAATGTAAAAATTAAGAAAATGTATATCCAGGTTTTGCACTGTGGAGCAACTCAACTATTTAATGGTTAATTGGGTTGGCATGTGGAATCTTTCTGTTTTTAGGTTTAGTTTTAAAGAAATTTAAATACTTGAATGTTATGTATAAATAATGACAAACTAAAATCTTTAACTGGGTGTAACAACATTATTTGAACAAAAGCCCAACCTCTGTGTTCATGTTTGCGTCTCAAAGTGATTGCATTTGTGGGAGAGCAGTGGTGTTGCAGCCATGACTGATGGTTTCTTGTCTTTCTTCCAGTTTCTTCTACCCAGCTTGTCTTTCACTGTCAGGCCCTTACTTCTGTTTGCACTCTGTTGTTAACCACCCAAACACATCTACGCACACACCCAGACACACACGTAAATGCTGATTCTGTTTCCAATTCGTCAGTCACGCACATAAACACGAAGATATGAAAGCAGTATGTGACAGCGCATCTAACAGTGCTCTCAACAGCCACCCACATGCTCACACACATACTCAGAGTGCTGGGTGTTGTTTTCACCAACTGACCTCTTGAAAAAAATGGTTTATTTTAGGTTGTGCTGTCTATGCAGTTGTCGGGCAGAGAGAGATATAAAGATGCTGGTTAAGCTGTACATCAAGGTGCTCATGTGTGTTTGGTTTTGGGTAAACTCTTAACCAGACATTTCTCAAAAATATTCAGTGTTAGCTATGACAAATTCTGACATAAAGGCTCTTTTGCTGCTCAAAACGATGCTACAGCCAGGCCAGGGTTGCCCTGTTATGACGAAAATCTTTAACTTATCTGCCTTTTAATCTTTTAATGATTTTATTTTATTTTTGTGTGTTTTAAATCGGTTTATTGTAATTCTTTCTTGCTTTTTATGCTTGTAATGTTTTACGTAAAGCACTTTGAATTGTCTTAAACCTGAAAATGTCCTGTATAAATAAACTTAACTTCCATTACTGTACAAGGTGAGATAGGCATTTCAAGCAAAAGTACTTTTTTAATTTCTGGTAATTATTCAGCCGTTTTCATAAAGCAACAATCATGAAAAGCATGTTTTTATCGTCTTTGAAATGAAGTCCACTTTACTTTTCTTTGACAGCTGATTCGTGGATAAGCATGCTGTTGGATGCTTTACTCTCAAATAACTACAAGGTTATGGAAGACTTGTGATATGGTTGTTTTACCTGTTAAAATTAGCACTCTACCTATAATTTTGGTTTATTTTCTTGAAGTGGGTCCACACAGATCTTTTTGGAAATCTTTGACTATGTGTAAGCCAGTGTGTAATAATTACTGAGGCTTTAAGCACGCTATACCACTGTGGAAAGCCAATATATGAACATCAGGCCATTTTCAGAATGTTCAGAGACAAAGCTGAATGCGAGATAGACAACTTGCAAAGTATTCCATAAAACCTGCTGCAACAAGTGACTCTGCATCAAATTTGTTTTTTTATCTGAAATTTTTTATCTGAAATATCATTTAGTAAAACATGAAGAATGTCTCAAACACAGACATTTGATCATTCAATTTTAATTCTTGTTTGTCATTATGATGTTCAAAACTATATTGAATATTATATTGCCACTTTATATATGAAATTGTCAATTGCATTTTCAAATTACAAAATTATTGAATTGCCATTTTAACAATTAAATTGCCATTTTAAATATTCAATTGCCACTTGGCCAATTGAATTGCAAATTTCACTTAAAGGTGCACATACGCTTCCATAGGACAGGGGTCTGAAACAGAGCAGTACAGATGAGAACCGAGCTGAGGAGGGAGAGGGCAGAAAAAAGTCACCCAGGCAACACCTTGGAAGTTTCCATTAAGAGGGCAATTATGGGATGCTTTGTTTGCTGCATGCTGTTCCACGGAATAGATATGAAAACGACAGTCAGCATGAGGTTGTGGTCAGTTGTACAGGTTCACATCTACAGGAAGGTGTGACCCATGTTCTCCAGGACGTTAGCAAGTCCCTGCAGCTGGAAAATTCCCTTAAACTGCTGAAGTAGAGAAGATTCTGTCGGGGAAGGGTGTTTACTAATGATGCTCAGTGTGTTGGCAGCATAATACGCAGAACAATGGGCGACTTAATCTTTGGCTTTCATTAATGTGAGAAGGCTAATGATTTTCTCCACAGCTAGCATTGTGATACTGTCTCTGCAACAGAAAGAGATCTGATCTGATGTAACACTCCCAATTTTAAGTGATGCAAACACACTTACACACACATTCTGAAATCCTCCAGACCTCGTTATAGATCACAGAGGCCGGCTCGACCCGGCACACACAGCTCTTCATTTTTCCTGCTGAGGCCCAGGTGACAGAGTAAAGGTGTGCAGAGGGGCACCAGAGACCCTGGGCTGTGGAAACTAATTACCCTCAGTGGTAATTATGAGTGCACAGTTCAGGTATGACCTTGCTGAGGTGATTTAGTGGCATACACGGAAGGAGAGAGGTCGAAGGGGGTGGGAGGGGGTCCATCACATGAAATGATACAGGGACTGGGATTCTGAGGGTGATACATACTAAAAAGGTGTGTTCCTGTAATCCAAGATCAGATGAAACAATTACACAAACTACTAGGTAATGTTTTTGATGCAAGTGTAGTTATTTGTCTTAAACTGTAAAGCTTTGATCTTCTATAAAGTCAAAGTACAAAAGACCAACAAATATGAGTGAATCTCTGATGAAGAGTGTGTTGCTGTTTATAACTGTTTATAATCATTCAGGCTTCATATTAAAGCAGATACAGTGCAGTTGTTCAGCAGATATGCAGATTAGTTCACAAAATCAGGATCTGAGCTGATCTGAACTGAATGAATATGTTCTCCTAGCTTTTTATTCTTTCTATTCTTCGGATGCAGTTATTTTCTTGGCATAAGAGGTTACAGGTGTAGTAAAGCTGTGACATCTGGCAGACAAAATCCATTCATGTCTTCAGAAGAAACAGAAAAGACACGCGTCTTCTGAAGATTTATTGCTTTGGTTGGAGGCATGACAACATAGAAAGACGAAGGTCTGCATAGTGAACTGCAGGCGTGCTTGTGTCAGCCTTGAGATGATCAAACAGAATAGTTATCTGTGTGAAAACTGCTGCCGTTGCTTTCCCAAAACCAATCTGTAAATGACAAATGCATCAACGCAGCTTCAGTTTTTAGGCCATATGGAAGTTGTAGCTGGCGAAGCAGAATTCACAGATTCATCATGAAAGGATTGCACAGTCCACCCTAGGATCAATAAAAACACTGCAGTAACTTTAGCTCTGTGATTGCTTACATCATGGTTTGGCATCTAAGTCTAACAAGCTCATTTAGCTGTTTGGCTGGTGACACTTGAGAATCAATGAATAAGAGATAAACTGACAACCAACAAATAAGGTGATAATACTCATTCAACAGCATATAAAGTCATTTATTGATCTGCTGCATGAACCTGCACTATATAGTTCATCCAATTAAATGATTTCAACATAAACCTCTGATTTTGACATATGAATATATTAGGGCTGTAACGATACTCCCAACCCAGGATTCGATTCGTATCACGATTTTTGACCCACGATTCGATACACAAAATGATTTTTAAAAAATTTGAAAGATGTTTTATTTAAATAACATAACGCACAAATTTGGATGTCCAGATTTGATCCACGTAGATCTCGGTTTAGCTTTGCTAACCACAAGCGCCTTGTTTCATCTGACAACTTATGGCATTGTCCCATGATTTTGAATAATACTCCATGTGTTTCTTGTTGTCTGACTAGGTGGTACAGCCAAAAACATGACTATAAGTCACCATTTTCAATCAAGACATTTGATTTACTACAGTGTCCGTTTTTTTATTTTGTCTAGTGCATCAAAGATGGGCCGTTTTCAGTGGTGCAACACCCTAAGGGATCCTACACTAAAAGGTCCGCCTGACGCAATGGTGCTGTTGAACGCTGTCTGAACGTTCCTGCATGTTCCTGGAGCATCATGTGTGTGTTTTAGTGAATCAGCAGCCAGTGTAGTTTCCAAACTACTAGAGAACCAACATCATTCAGCAGACTAGACTGGATTTATTTACCTGTTAAGCAGAAAATATATTGTGTATTATTAATACAAATACTGCTCCAGTGCTACCCAAGGTGGCTTTATGTTTTTTGATTATTATAAGTGTATGAGTCTATTTATTAATTTAGATGTTTAGTTAACTTATAATACTGTAATTGTTGAATGACAAGTAGAAATTATGAACACAGAATTATATACTTCTGAGTCAGGCGAGGGTTAACACTAAAATGAATGAGTTTAAGCTGATTTACATTCCAGTCACATGGCTGAGGTCTACAGTTGGCATTCAGGATGTCTGACCCTCAGCCTCCAGCCTGTGTTGAAAGGTAGCACAGCATCCTGACTTCAGACGGTGAGGATCATCAACTTCATTTTTTCTTTTTAGCAAAATTAATTCATGCTTCGCATACAAACTTTTCTAAATGTTTTCTTATTAGTTTGATTAATCCATCCCTCTACACCGATGCAACATCTGGCTTTAAATTAAGCTAATTTCCATAAACTAAACAATAAATAAACAATGAGAACAACATCTGTATTTTCCATCTGTTTATTCATTACTCTTCTTTATCTCTTTTCCTTTCATTTTGTCATTCCCCTTTATCACTCTGCCTTCTTTCATGTCCAGCAGCTTCCAGACAGAGGCCTTCAGTGCCTTCAAATAAACAAATAAATGAATTAGTCCCCCTGTTTGCTCTGCTCCATACTGAAACTGGAAGGTGGTGAGAGAGGGCTGGAATGTTTACCAGCCGTCTCCCTATGTCAGAACAAAGGTTGGCACCAGTGGGCTTAAGTAATCCTGCAGTGGGTAATGAAGCACCAGGGGGGCTTTCCCTCATTAACATGCCGGCCATGACATGTGGATGACGTCCGGTTCTGGTTTATCTCTAATTACCACCCACAAACCGCTTTCTTCTGTATCAGAGCTTGGCAGTGCATGAGCCGGCTGAGCTGCAGGGACAGAGACAGAATAACTTCACACAGGTGAAGGTTTCATTGTTGATTGAAAGACATAACATACAGCCTGTGAAATTAATGTGTCTAAGTTCTCATATGTTCCTGTTCCTTCAAAACACCACACAAGAAAAAGGATGTTGGGTCTAAAACAAGGCAGAAGAGCTCACAAACCCAGCTCAAGTCTATTTATGAAGCACATTTACTACAACCAGAGCTGCACAACAAAGCTTCACAGTCAAACGATAAAATCACTGAAAACAAACGACATTAACCTGGAATAAAAAGCAAAAGCAAGCAATAAAAATGAGCAGCTTGACAATGTTTAGAAGCCAGTGAAGAAATGGGACTTAAGCAGGGACTTAAAACCAGAAACAGAGATGCCAGCTTTAACCTGGAGTGCAAAAACTGTCCCACAACTTCAGAGCAGTAACTGAGAGTCTGTCACCCTGGATTCGACTCTGGAAGACAGGACTTTCAGAAGGAGCTGTGTAGAAGACCTCAGAAACCTGATTGGAGCATCCTCGTGCAGCAGCTCTGATAAATACAAAGGTTCCAAACTGTTAATGGCTTTAAGATAAGTAATAAAATGCAGTGAATCCTAAAACTAACGGGAAGCACAGGGATGAGGCGATCATGTCGCCTCCTCTCTGTAAGGCTTGGTGGACAGTGTTGTGGCTGATGAAGTGAGTGCCCGATTTCTCAGAAGAATCCACCTACCAAGAATCAACTTACCCCTAAAGCTGGGTTTTTACCCGTCATCTCTGCGTGGTCGGCCCCGCGGCGGCTACGCAGAACCTCTGTGTTTACACTCCAGCGTAGGTAAACTCACCGGGTCACAGTTTCTTTTCCTAATCTGCAGGCAGCGATAGGCTGGTACCGATCAATAAACTCCACAAGGCAATTTGTCCACAAGTTTTTTCAATGGCAACTTTGTCAGAGAGACATTGTGGTAATGTCATTTGATAAAAAACACACTTAGTGTCATTTTTCATTACCTCCAGGACAACATAAGTAAAAAGTGGCTCATCTTACCCCACTCTCCCCTAATACAAGGAGGTGCAGTAATTAACTGGGACGTGACTTTTTCTTAGTCTTGCTAGGCAGGCAGGGGTTTATCTTAACAAGCAGCCTCAAGTGACTGAAAATACTTTTTACTACTGAGCTGACCTGCATATGGAAGTTAAAAGTGAGAATCACACAAGATCTTTTAAGTAGGTACAACAGTGTGTGTTCTCAGTAAGGACTGGGAACACTCCCAGCACCATTCATTTGCCTTCTTTAGTCAGATGGCCAATGCAGCAATACATGCACCATTTTCAGACTTTTACTCACACCAAGTTGGGACTGCAGCTTTACCAATCAGGCCTTGGGTCTGCAGCAACAGCAAACTTCTCCACAGAGACCAAAGCCAATTTATTTGAGTCAGGCTGCTGGTGACAGAAACGGAAGCTTTAACAGAGGTCAAGCTGACCAAACTGTCCGCTGGGAAATATCAGCCTGCCCATACACTGCATTTATATACTGGGGAACTGAGCCTCATTTTCTTTTTCTTTCTTTATTTTTGGTCCTTTCTAACCCACTGTACACATAGCTACTGTATGCAGTATAAGAGAGAATCAGGCCTGTAAACAGCAACTGACCCACACACATTGTTTAATGGTCAGTCTTTTATGTAGTGCAGACAGCAGACGGTCGAACATTAGACTATTAGAATATTTTTATGCCTTCAGGGCTGAAACATGCTGTAACAAAACTGTGGACAGAAAATTACAAAATAAGTACAGAAAAACACATACTCTCAGAAAACAGCTTCCATTTGGGAGCTGCTTTCCATCTATCAGAAATCCCATAGAGGAGACCTTGAAGAGACTGCTTCTGCACCTCTCCAGTGACTCCCTTGACTCCGCAGTGTGAGTGCCCTCCTGAATGACCCAGGTCAATGAGATAATCTACTGGCTGCATAATACTTGATATGCTGAGAGTTATGTCATTTAACCTTTCCTGTGCATTCATCACTCTGTCCTCTCCCAGCTGAAGGGAGTTCTCAGCCAGGCAGGTGACACACTGCCTGGCCAACAGCCTGAAGGTTGCAGAGGTAGAAAAACAACCTGCAGTGGTTTTCAGAGGATACCGATAGCACCATCTGTCCCGTAGCTCTCTCAGTTAACCAGAATAACTGCTTCACTCCATCCCACCTATGTGCTTAAAGGAAGGTTTTCCCTTAATTGATACATCCCTCTTAGATTTATCTAATATAATTTGACAGGATATACCTCAGTCTATTTTATGGAAGAGAATTAGGGCCACTGAAGAAAAAAACAAAAT
>JAVQJG010118524.1:0-10209 GCA_036024015.1 Craterocephalus amniculus
TTATGCATTACCTCTGGACGTTTCTTAGCCTTTGCTTCTTTACCTTTTACATTCATTGATTCCTCACCAGACAGGATTTTTGCGAACATGGAATCAGCCAACTCAATCTCCTCTGCTTCCCGACGAGACTGAGCTCTTGTAAGAACACAAGCAGGAAAAACTGAGGGGAAGGTCTGTAAAAGTGCATCTTCGCTATGTTTTGGTGTCTGTGTCCAGATACCGGCACTTAGTTCTTTCCACTTAAAGCACTGCGTAGATCTGTGTGTCATCAGCGTAACTATGGTAACAAATTTTGTTGGTTTTTATAATAACATGTTTTGTAGAAAACATTCACCATGTTCTGTCTTCCCTTTCTAAAAGTTTGTGATAATCTAAAATGAGGTTATAATTATCTAAAGTGTCATATAATTGAAGTGCTGTCTGACCTGTGAAACAACAAAATAGCTGTTGGTAAGTTCTAAAGCTAGAGCAGCTTCAAATTCGCTTGAATGCCACCCCAGCACTGAATTTCTTTCTAATGGAATATTGTCAAATTACCTTTGTTGGTAGAACATGACATCAGTGGGAGTACAAAAGACATACCTTTCATTGCAGCAGACAAGTGAAAGAATAGTGTTTGCTGCCAGTTGTCATTCACAGCGTGTCAGCTAGTGTTGTTTTTTACCACAGCTCAGAGTTTCAGTTAGAGAGGCACAGTGTATTTCTGTGGTGAAACTTGTTTTTTTTTTCTTGTTTTTTTTTTCTGAATCAAAAATATGTGTTGTGCTGCTGTGCATGGTGTGTTGACATTGTTCATTTGGAAAGCTTATGATGACTGCATGTATTCCTAAATCTCACGTTTATGCATTATCTGTCAAGTGTCATGTGGGAGACATCTTGGTCCACATAAATAACCCCAAATACCTATTCATATATGCATTTTAAATTACATAACAATCTCTATTCTGGAACAGAACAGTCTTGAGTACAAATGAATCTTAGAAATGTAAATAGTTTTACTCTGCAGCCTTATTTCTAGTAATTCAAGGCAAAGTAATTTGTATAGCAGATTTCTTGTACAAGCCAATTCAAGGTGCTTTATATAAACCATGAGAGCAGTACAGCAGAATGCAGTAGAAGCATTGTATACTGGACTTGGACATTTTAGGGAGACCTGTAAGGACAGCGTTAGAGTAGTCTGGTCTACTAAAGATAAGTCTGCTACACTCCTGTGGAGACATCAGTCCTTTAATCCTCGATATTTACTTTAAGTGATAATAGGCTGCATTCACTGCACTGTCTTTATGTAACTACTGACGTCCAGGTCTGAGTCTAGGACTAAAGCCAGGTTTTAGCTAGGTTGGTGGTTTGGTGACATTAAGATGTCTAACTCGACTATTTCTCTTTTTCCCTCTTTCATTCATACTGTATTTTTATCTCCATTGAATCGAATTCAGTTTTTCATTTCTGACGTTTTTGCTCTTCTTCTACAGTCCCCATTGCGGATGCTTAATCCTCTTTTAAATCATGCTGTTTGCATCAAATATCACTTGTGTAATTAATCTTAGTTAATCACTCACAAATCATAGAAACAAAACAGACAAATTTTGAGGGGAAGTTTCTGCTAGGTTCCTTAGACTGAAAAGTTGTTTGAATGTCTTTGGGTCATTAGTCAGATAGCTTAACAAGGCTCAACAGCATAATAAAACAGGAGAGTGACATGTTGCTGTTAACCCTCATTGCAAAGCAAACTAAAAGCACTTAGATAACACAGAACTCTGCAAAGCCATTGTACATTTTTTGACTCATTCTTTTTCTTACTTCACAAAAATCTTCAATACCGAAGGACCGCATTTCAAATCGGTACCCAAAAAAGTGATAAAAGTATAATCTGGATGAAAGCATATTGTACCAGCCCTATATTTGAGGATATTTGAGGATGAAGTGAACTTGGAGACATGGAGGAAATAGACCGGAGCAAAATAAAAGTCTACTTTAACTCCCTGTCTGTCTTCCTATCTTGCCGCATCATTCGTGGTAAATCTAAATGATATTTCTTGGCAGTTCATCCCTTCAGAGCTGTTACAGCCTTTAGCTCTGCCTTCATGAAAAAAAGGCCACTGTACAACTAAAAGGTCAAGATTTTAGTTGGCATAGTGTTTGTCATGTCAAAGTGTCCTGGGATTTGAACTATGGATTTCACTATGGAAATCTTTAAGCCAGGCACACAAGTTGCCTAAATTTAGAAGGGGTCATTTGGCAGAATTAGAAAAGAGTAGCAGCCCAGGGTGAAGGCCTTTACTGATATTCCCATGCCACACTCATACTGTCAACATAATAGTCCCTTTGGAATTTTTTTTATGTGTTTTGTATTTGTTGTATTTGCTGCATCTGCTGTGACTCATGATGTCTTCAGAAAAAAGGCTTGCCTGTCAGAGTGTGTGACCCCTCCTAGCCTTCCATTGTAACTTTTACTTACAAGTCTATGGGATTGATCAGTAAGAATACGGGGCATTTTTTCTCACACAGCGATAAATATGCTGAAGTGAAAAATAGCCTAAAGGCCTGACAGCATTACAAAAGTTTAAATAATACAGTAAGATGTAAAAAAATATTTAAAGGCTTTTCTCAATCTTTGCTGTGCAATTCTACAGATACATTTTGATTACATGATAATATTTGGTTTGCGTTACCTCAGTCATGTCAGGTAAAGATATAAGATATAATATTTGCTTCATGTCAGACAAAAGTATCTTGTCATGCTTTTTTCCAGTTTCAGTGTGACATAACCAAGACTAGTCAGTTTTGTGGTTGAAGAGCTTTACTCTTTTCTATCCAGTTACCATAGTGATGTCCGGGCGATGTTGGGCCTTACAGTCTAATCACTGAGAAACCACTCAAACTGGAGAAACTCCTGTTTCATGCCACAGTGTCAGGAAAATTTGTCAGCTTAATGTGTGGACAAGGCCCAAAGTATGGATATGGTGTGGATTTTAGTTGCTTCATCATGAACTGAATATGACACAGATGTTGTTGTTATTCAGAATTAAAATTCAATTTGGTGATATGCTGCTGGGAAATCCACTATTTCCTTCCACTGAACCGTCCCTGGACTTTTGTGGACAATCGAATGAAATGGACAACCTTTAATCTTTGGTTGTGTACACCTTGAAAAGAAGATCAAAGTCAACCAATGAGCTAAGTGCATTATTGTAAATACTCCTTTTACAATGCATGCCCTTTGGTCATTGTATTAAGTAGGCTTCTGCTTCTTTTCCTCTCAGCCAAACTAAATCCTCTTAGCCCGACTTTACATACACTGTAATATATACTACTCACACTCATTACATGATTCAAGGAGGAAATGGTGGAAAGGAAAAACTCCAGTTCAACAGGAAGGAAAACCATCAAACAGAATTAGACCCAGAAACAGTCCAGACTTGTAGTCTTTCTAGCAGTAGTACCATAGTGCCTTTATTTTCTCAATTAAAAATCTCAGGATGAATAGTTGTTGTTTTTTTTCAAGAATTTATTTTCTCATAACAAGCCTACCTTTTTGCTGTTGGGGGTCTTTTTGCATGTGCAGAAGGCCTAGCAATCAAAGTTGCAAATCATCAGAGGAGTAGTGTTAAATTGTTCCACTCTCTGAGACATCTTGATTAATCTCAGCTTTAATTGCTTTTATTTTTCTCTAAGAAATGTTTGTGTGTACTTCAGTGGATAGATGTGTAATCCTGAAGTTGATGAAATGCAGATGTTTTTATTTAAAAAACTGTTTTAAATCAATTAAATGGTTTGTTAACAGCACCCAAGAAAAGAACAACAGATACTTGTTAAAGCTTGTGTATTTCACCGGTTTTCTGGTTAAACAAAATATTCCAAAGTAAGTGATTGCTGTAAGCATAGAAATACTGTGATGTCTGTGCAACCCCGAAACGGTTAAATCAATTCTATGATTAATAACATTATAACCTGGGAGTTGTTTTATATTATAAGGCAGGTTCAATCTTTAGGTAATCCTGCAGCATAACTATGAGCTCTGAGACCACCAGAGGAGATGTAATATTAACAACAGTGATGGAATTGAAAGCAGATCAAATGACAGCAGAGGAAAAGTTTGTCTCAGTGAACAATGATCATATGGAGGCTTTAAAAGTTTTAATGCAACTAATTAAAACATCAAAGTGAAACAACAGTAGCTCCTATGTGACAAAGCCTTTTACATGTAGGAATTAGTGTCAAACTTTCATTTGCAGATTCTTTATCCTGATTTTTTCAATCTCTTTTCTTTTTCTACCTCTTAGTTAGATACATGTTGCATGTTACATAAATTTTAAACCTCTGTTGGCTTAATGGTTTGATGAGCAGGTCCCCTGTTTATATAGATCACATTGTTGTTCACAACTCATTTATAACGGAACATACTAATGCTTTTTTTGTGGCTCCCTTGACATTTGGTGCTGTAACAAATGCAATGAAAGCACGGCGCAATATGCTGCAAAAGGCAGAGAAGAAGCGGAAAAGTGCTGGCTGGTTAAAAAGAGTGGCCTTGCAAATGTTTTACAGTGACATTAACTTTGCAGCAAGAAGAAATGATTTAGTGGACTAAACGTAAACATAGTGAGATGCAGTATGAACTTCATTCTCACTGTCACAGTGGTTCAGATCAGGACAATAAAAATGCTGACATGTCATGAGCATCTTATCAGTTATAAAGACAACTTCTTGGTTTTAACATTTGGACTTATGTGTTTATGTTAGTCAGTTTGTTAGCAAGGTTGTGCAAAATCTACCACTTAATTTCATGGATTTTATGGTAAAACAAGAGCCTTGTGATCCAGATAAATTTATGACATTACATTTGGTCATGTTCATCTGTGTAATCCAGGGTATACTATACACGGAATACACCCACTTATTTTTCAGTCAGCTTTGGGAATCCACTTCCAAACCACTGTGATGTGCATCATTCCTTTTTGTCTGCAAGCCTAATTGTCCTTTTTTTCTTTTTCCCTCAAGTATTGTGAAGCTGTGACCCGGCCTGCTCTGACTCTAACTGGCTAGAATTTACTGCCTTTACTGGTTAAATGGATTAACTTCAAGTTAGGCATGAGGACTGATGATTCACTAGGAGAACTAGATGCATGTCTTCACAAATGTAAATTAACCAGCTTTGTTATTGCTGGTGCCAACATAAACATTTTGATTGTATATGTCACGGTTTCTAAAATGATGCTATTTTGGGGTACTTTTAGAGTATACGTGCACTACACAACTGATCATGGCATTTATTTTGGTGAATCACCAACCGTATCCCTCCACATAAATGTGTCTCTTACTGTACAGTGTTTGTGCAGGTTGTGTGCCAACACGGAAAGAGGAAGGGAAGATTTCTTTAACACAATGTCTGTTAAAGATCAAAGTGGGATAGGGAAAAACTGCGTGCCAACCAAAGTTAACCCTTCCTCTAAGCTGTTGCAACATATTCAGTACCATTTTAAAAAACGATATAGTTGATCTTCCTGGTGCTAACTTTGTTTTTTTTCATTTTTTAAAGAGAATTATTTTTACATATTCACTTATTTAGTCTGTATGTATTTACTCATTGAGACTTTAGTGTCAAATTGGCAGCTGTGTGCTGAAACCAGAGCTACAGAAGCATAAAACTGAATGAACTGGGAATTCTCCCACATAAGAAGCCACCATTCTTAATCACAGCCTGAGGCCCAGTCAGATTTTACTCTTCCGTTTCCCTTGACGACAAGTTGATATCATTCTCAGGTAAGTTTTATGTGTTGAGAGGGATTTGGAAAATATGCTCCTTCTATACACATTTGACATTAAGAGAAAAACGGATGTGCAGGCATGATGTAGTAAGTGAGAGAGATTTGTTGGTGATTAATGTGCAAAGCATTTTTTGTGAAGACTGCAGTGCTACAGCTTTATTCCTCTCTGAATAATCTGTGTTTCCAAGCTGGTTTAACAGACAGCAAGAAGTAATGCGTGTTCGCATTAATCAAAACATTTGGGCAAGAGGAATGCAGTGAGAAACCTGGGAACCCCTACGAGCAGTCTGCAAATCTAAACCAGGCTTTCATCTGTTGAAAGACATGAACACACATGGCATACACACCCTAAATTGAACAGTATAAGCTTGCTACTTTCTTCCTCTGAAATTTCCCTCAAAAGGTGTTTTTGTTCTTTTAATGCTCAGTTGCTTCCCCTCAGAATTTATTTTGACAGGCAAACCTATAAGCTTAATAAATATTTCATTGATATAACCTGATGGTATACAGTGCAGGTGCCAAAACAAATTCAAGAGCACTTGGCTTGGCCATGAAATATCTAAAAGTTGAAAATAAAACAGCAAAATACATTTTTCCCCAAATGCTTCTGAAATAACAGAATTAAAGGGGACATGTAATGCAAAATCCACTTTTAAAGCCCTAAATAGACATTTTTTTGTGTTCTTTGAGGGTTCAGGAGTGCAGAAAAACTTATTCACTTCCGATCCTGCGTACTGTATATATCTTAATATTCTTTTTGGGTCATATTTTTCAGTCTACTCAATTTTATCCATTTGCTATTACGTTTTTTTTCTATTACGTCAGTGTATTTGCTGCAGGTCTGCTAAATATGGTTATGGACGTTCGGATTTAAACAGTTTGATGATCCGCCATTTTTTCCCTTCGCTTCAATTTTGTAGCACGGGTTTATGCTGTCTTCAAGTGCTATCGTATTTATGGTAAATACCAAAAACCAACCACACGAACAGCCATTCTCCATTTAAATTTGTCGTTTAAAAAAAATAAAAATAAAAAAATAATAATTTTTGTTCACTTAATGTCCACCATGTGTCTCTTTACAACAACATAAAAAGGCACTTGAACACAATGCACTGGTAATTTCCAGTTTACGGGTGGAGGCTTATCTTTCCCATACCACATGAAGGCAACATATATCATGCCAAAGTTGCAAGCAGACAAGTCAAAATCTCTGGTTGTTGGGTGTATTAACCCACACATTCCCTTTCATCGTCCCCCAGAATCGAGCCTCTGCTAAATGCCTAGTTTAAATTATTATTATCTATATTGGAAATGTACCTGCATCAGTGGGGAAAAGCCTCTTTGTTTCTGCATAACTCTTTGGACTCATGCTACAGCAGTCTCCAGCAGTATCAAGAGTTTTTGCTGAAAGACTTCATCTTACTCAGGGCTCAGTTCCTTTTCTCTATGGAAACGAAGGGCACAGGAAAGCGGTAAGCTCAGTTTTAATGAATCAAGCTTTATTTTGGGGTTGAAATGACGTTCTGGTGATTGTTTTTACCATTAGCACAGCCTCTGTTCCTATTAGCTCAGTGTGCTAGCTGTTAGCTGCCTCCCTGAGGATATAAAATATTCTAAAATTATTTGGCTTTTTTTTTGCTGATTTTGTCGAGTGGAGCACATGATCCAACTGCATTCAGGTATGTTCTTGATGCTGGCGTTGGCAAACTCCTTTACTGTGTTGAAGTCTTGTTTACTTTGTTCATGGTAGTATGTAAGAAAATAAGTGTGGAAAAACTAGAATATAGATTGTGAGAGTATCAGGATGATGATTTAAGGGATAACGTAAGGCATTATCAAAATGCCCAAACGAGTTGCTCTCAGTGACTGTAAAGAAGCACCTCAGAACAGCGATTAAGGAGGGACGTGTGCAGCTATACTAACGATGATTTCAGACCAAAGAATTGCAATTCTACTTTATATACACCATAAATGAATGATTTACATGTGAAAAGGAAGGATTTAAAAGCATGATATGTTTCCTTTAAAATTACGGATGGATATCCTATTACATCCACTAAAGGTTCTCAAAAAAATGTTACAGATAGGACTGGTAATGCAGGACATATTGGTATTATAGAAACCATTGACTTTTCGAAGAAATACCTGAGAGTAATAAGAAATATTAACATTTTTAACGGTAGAAAAATTCCATTGAATTTTCCCCCAAAAATATTTTTTACAACTAGTTTTTATACCATGAAAAAGCGTTTTGTGTTAACATAAACTCACATATACTACTACTATTCTTTCACCAAATTTGACAAACCTATCTCCTGTTTTTATATATTTGAGAGAATGTTATTCATATGTTGCATTACAATTAGACGGCCAAAAGTCACTGAGCCAAGAATTATAGGCGAGGGAAGTTCATTTCTAAAGCACATTCATGTAAAGGACAACTCAAAAGTACCTTGACATAAACTTTAAAAAGCATTAAAAGGTGGTGCAAAAGAAACATAATAACTGGAGAACTACAAAATGAGAAACTGAATAAAATCAAAACAATGGTTGTGTCCATCTTGATCAAAAATTCCAGTTTTAACCACAAGTCTTCCCAACTGGGTTTTCTAGTGTTATATGGTCCCATTTGCTGTTTCTGCTCCTGATCTGAATGGTCTGAAAAAATGCTTTTATCTAAAGTTATATCATAATGCAATCATCACCGTGAGCCCTGGTTCTGTAAAAATGATTTTGGTCATGCACATCCCCCTTTACAACAAACCACAACACTTCAGCAATTTATTAGTTTCATCATACTTGAGTTAAAATATTTACATTGTGTGTTGTTTATGACCATTAATATTGGTGTCATTTCCAAGTTGTATTTTCTTAGGTTTTGATGTGCGTCATAGATATGTTTATAGAAATAAACCTTCTGCCACGTACATCCCTGCAGCTTTTCCTGTTTTCTAAATGTGTCACTTACGCAGCATGTCACAAACTTTGGAGGGATACTCATTGGCAGACATTACATCAAAGAGCTCAGCACAGCAGGTGTCATGAGGTTAATTTTGCTGCACTCCAGAGTCCACAAGGTTGAGATTGACAGATATAAATGGTTCATAAGGCTGAATGGTCCACCTCCATCTGTCTATCAATGCCCAGATGGAAAAAGTTTAATCATGAAATAAGCACAACATGCAATGTCCAAACTGCTGCCCAGTTAGAAGATGTCAGCCGGTTACAACTTAAAACATTATCTGATGTTAAACAGTAATATTGTTAATACTCAGGAGAGTACTTTATTATGTTGTGTATTTCTAGAGGATACAGACTGACAGCACTCAGCAGCTCACTGGTTTAGCTGCCTAAAGAGAACTGTGCCATTTTTAACCAAATTATATAGATTCAGTATGAAATTAACATTGTATGCTGCAGACACAAATTAATTGGGTGTATTTACAGCTGTTGGCTGGTCACCGGTGGCCATGTTCTATTGACAAAATGACACCAAATGTCATTGATGCTGTTAGCCAGTGGAGGGTGACTATCTGTTAAATTAATGGATACACTGCAGAGAAAAGTATTCCCAAACATGACTCGGGTAAGTATGGGCTTTAAAAAAAGCTGAAACATTAAATCAAGCTTTTGATTCAAATGTAAAGGAATGCATTTCAATGTACTTAGGCATAGGCAGAAAATTTTTTAAATAAAAACATAATAAACGACAGTGCCACATACAGTAGACCTATAATGCGCTATTCCACCTCTCCCAAAAGTAAGAAACATTATTCTGAAGGCGATAATGACTCTGGTTTTTTCATATTTATAATATTAATATTTAAAGATGTGAGATGCTGTAGTTACCAGTTCCCTTGAGTCTCTGCCCTTCGAAAAGGCTATATATGTCTGCTGTGTCCTTGCAGGACTACGACATGATTTCTGTCCTGCACCGTTGTGATGGATGGTGTACAAACCAATAAGGATAGTTTTTGTTTGGGGAGGTTTTTTTTTTGTTTTTGTTTTTTGTGTGTGTGTCTGTGTCTGTGTGTGCTTTCTTTTTTTATATATATATTGACACGCTGGGATGAAAAAAAGATCAAATGAAACAGCAGTAATGAGGCTATTTTTAAAATTCAAGGAGTAGAAAATACAAATGCAAATGCAAGGAGAAAAAGTAAAAAATGATTAATTAATATAAAGATACGTAACGTAAGTAAAGTAAGAATGTTTTTTACTTTGTTACGAGACACTTCTGATACATGGTTAGCAGTTTATCCATTAATCTCAGTTCACAACGTGGGCAACGTCCATAATTTACTCGAAAGGACTTCATTTAGCATCTATTTTTTAGCATAAACCGTAGCATGTTTTAGTTCCTGGATGACGTCACCAAAGTATGGTGGCCACGGTAGACCAAACCATACGGGAGTGCTTACAGAGGCTGTAAGTACTCCCGTAT
>JAVQJG010118535.1:0-11796 GCA_036024015.1 Craterocephalus amniculus
GCTTTGTCGCCTTCATCACCTTAGCCGAAACGCCTAGGTGCGTGGAGATAATAAACTATTCTTCTTGGCAACTCAGAGTGCCTCAACTCATCTTTATTCTTTCCATACTGATTCTCGGCCACGAGTTTGAAGAGCACCTGTCAGTTTGCTGTGCAATTGAGCCGTCGGTATAACTTTTTACCCAGTGAGCACGCCCACAGTTTTCTCTCTTAATGTAATTATATGTCTGACTTGACATACCTCCAGGAAGTGAACATGAATGTAATTTTCAGTATATTCCAGCATTTCCAGGCAGGCAATCTGCTCCAGGAACTGAAATATGCCCACACAGTTGGACGAATCCATGTGACCCTTGAGAAACTCCCCACATAGGGACACCACCTCGTTCAGCTGCAGCATGTCAGCTGCAACCATCAGCTCCTGGACATTTTCAACAGTTATGCTGATTGCCCCTGGATTAAAAAAAAACCAAAACAAAACACTTTTCCATCAAGAAAATACAAAACAATAGCATTTTAGGAAGAATAATAGATTAGATGATGCAGACCTGTGTAAATGAAGTCCAGTAAAATCTCAAAGACTTCAGTATCCACTCCCATGATCTGCACCTCATCTTTATCCGCCTCCCTCATCCCACCTGAGAACAAGGCAGAGAAGTATGGGCTGCTGGCAGCCAGCACTAAGCGGTGGACCATGAAGACCCGGCCCCCGACCTTCAGCCCCACGTCGCAGAAGTCTGTGCGGAGCCGCATCTTGTTCATCTGCGCCAGGATGAGCCTGGCGTAGCGGTCCGAGGCCAGCAGAGCCTGCTCACACCCCGCTGCTGCCTCACAGCCCAGGGCTGCTGAGACGGATATGGAGGACATGGCAGCTTTTCTGGGTCTGGCCGGTAACCCTCCTCTCTAAGTAGTCTCAGCATATCTCAGCATTTCTGAAAGAAATAAAAACTAACACCAAAACGTACTCTTGTTATTTGTTAGATAACCGCACACTTTTTTTTTTATTGGCAAAAACGTAGCGATAAACATGCAATATTTTCCCTATTTGTTGTCCAATGACAAAACACACTGGGGCATCCAAATTTATACTATTCCTTTATGAAGTTTCACATATCAATAATAAAAACAAACATTTCTCCGCTGCTAGCAAGGGATGCTAGCCATTATACAACCCGATCGTGTGGATTCAGACATCATATTAAATCGTCTTACTGTTCAAACAATGATACTCAAAAACCATCATTTCGCAGAAAAGCGTAGACATTACTGAGAAAAATATCCAGTTCTACTCGTTTTTTAATCGGCACTAAGCCGTCTACTCACCTACGAGGATGCAACGAACTTCCGCCAGCCTGCAAAACTGTCAATCCTGTCGCTCTGGATCGACTGCTCTGGTCTGATCCCCCAGCCATAACTAACTGAGCCAAGATAAACTTTTACAACTCATTTCCATTGCCATCTGAACTAATTCCCATTTTCTCTTCTTGTAAAGATGTCTTTATTCTATTGAACCAAACCATGGCACGTCTTTTTTCCATCTACTTTAAAAAAAAATCTATTTTCTGTTAAATTTAAGGTATGATGTCATCGTTTTGGGGAACCCTTATAAAACTCAGCGCCAGGTGGCAGTGTTGCCTTTATGGAGCCCCCTGACTAAAAACCACTGAACGCTAACATGGAAATTATCATGGTATCTTAGAAATTCTTCGCCCAGACACCATGCTTCCTACATTTGCCTAATGTTTGACCATATCACTGCCATTCTGTTTGAGTTGCATCAAAATTAGGTTAAATCTCATGATAGAAACCTGTTAATACTCACAGGACTCTGGTTCTGCCTGTGTCTTTGATGAATAATACCATTGAACTTACAAACATTTTAACGTTCACAGAGATTACCAGTCACATACTGGAAATACAAGTCCTGTAACATCTGTCACTCAACTGGTGTAGCAGGCGTTTCAAAGTACACAACCAGACAACCAGTGGTGCACAAGGAAATATCTGATGGCACCAACGGTGACCAATAACAACTCAAGAGCAGTGTGAGCCAATCTGTCCACCGTTTTAGCAACACCCATCGCTGGGTTGCCCTTCTGTTCCCTTCCTTTTAAATTTCCAGTATGTCTGGTTTCCTTACAGGGTTTCCTCCATGGCCATTATCTCATACTAACAATTAGCTTACTGGACACAGTTTAAATTGCACTGTAAGCCAATAAGTCAGCTCATCCGCTGAACTAAATGAACTTAAGAGAAGCAAAACTGCTTTGTTGTCTTTCCTTTGGTAGAATTTCTTTTTTAAATTTTGTAGAAAAGTATTTTATGTGCTGAAAGGCCTACTCCACCATATTCCACCAGTCCTCATCACAGATCTTTACACTAAAACTGAGTCCAATTACTGATTTCCTCTGCAATTTCCACCTTGAAATCTTTTCAAATGCACAATTAACAGAACCAAAAATGTAACGAAACCTCAAACACCGACCCAAAACCCTTCATGTGGAACTTTTTTCTGGCATGATCACTGTCGGTTTCCACGCAGGCTTAAGTTATGTGTTAATCACATTACTTACTTTTAGCAGTCATGAGGTGATGAGTGCTGTTTAGCAATTCAAGGGCCTCATTAGTGTTTCACTGAAGCGTGACTAAGACCTCTATTCAGTGCACAGATGGTACATGTTACATACATGTTCTCTACAAGTTTGACGTGACTCCTGACAGGAATTTTAATCACACACTGATTTTTTTATATTTGACGATCGACGACAGGGAAAAGGCCTTTTCTAAAAGCACTATAGTCCTTATGCTGATGCTTTATGTGTTTAATTTGTTCCATCAAAGTGTCTCTTATGTTCTCCATCCTGTTGCATTGGGTGGCGTCTCTTGTAGGACAGGTTTTGAGGTTTTAATAAGTAGGTGAGGATCCAAAATGAATGTGATGGCACTTACTTCTTATGGTAAAACTGGTTCTCTGACAGCGATTATGCCTTCTTTTGTTGAGGAGGAAGTGGGTTGTCCTGGCTTAACTCTCTCATTTTCCCCCCTATAGGCAATGTTCCTGTGCCTGTCATGAGCATGATAATATTTTCACTGATCATTATGTCTCTCCGTTGCGGTGAGCGTTCGTTGCGTTCCCAGAAATTCCCATGTTGCGGGAGACAAAGTAAACAGTGAGAGGGTTATTCTATGGAAAGTGCTTGCTATAATTACCATTCTCTTTTAAGTGCAGAGTATGTTTGAGTTTTTCATCAGGGCTAGACTTTGCCTTAACCAGGAAAAGAAAATATTTTGAGATGAAACTGAAAGATTAAGGGTTCATATGGGAGTAGGTAGAGTTCATACTTTTCTGATTGCATTAAAATCTTTCCAGATTGCATAAAACATGCGGCAGGAGCATTCCTATAGCTGCCATCACCTATTCTGTAAAAGCACATTCAATAATTAGGTATATATGTTTTATCTTAATAACTCTCTATTCATAGATGATAGGTTCACTGTTAGCAGAAATAAAACTTCCCACTCCCTCACATCATCACCCACCGTCCACCAACAGCTTGTGCATTCAGATGAAGGTATTTCTGATTTGAACTCTGAAGCTTTGCCCTTCATTTCTGCTCTACATTAGTTCCCTGTCCACCCGCCAGCTGGTTCTTTTAATCTATCTGAGAGCTGAACTCTCACAATGAGATTGTCCTCGCAGCTTGAGGGATGCTGAGACTCTTCGTTTGGTACAAAGCACCATTTGATGCAACAAAATGTTCAGTTTCTTTCTTTCTGACCACACCGCTTCATAGAGGTGGGATCCTCTCCCATCCATACCTAAGCTGGTACCTGTAAATCTCATTTGGTTTTGGATCTGGTTTGGTAATTATCCCAAATGGTTTGCCAACAAGCAGTATTATGCTATCATGAGCTGGCTCAGTGGCACCTCCTGTTTTAGTTCAACTGAGCTCATTAGCCAGATCACTGTCAACACAGGTAACAGAAATGCCATTAAATGAAATTTGTAGGTCTGGGAAAAAATGTATGTCAATGATAAATTGCATTAGAGTATATACAGCTTACATGATGTAATGCCTGCATCATTCATAACTGATGATCTAATCAGAAAATCTTTTTTATTGATGTTATTGAATCAGAATTGGTTTGACATGTCTGGATTGCCAGGGAAATATGTGGCTTGATATTTTCTTGGCAGATTAATCCTTGTCAGTCTTTGTAGATAATTAAAAGTAGCTATAATTTACTTTAACATAATGCTTTTTTCTGGATATTAGTAGCTAAATTATTTTTTTTAAAGTTTGATAAAATACAATTCAAACTTAAACTACATAATGGGTTTTTAGTCACAAATGTGTTTAAGTTTCTCCTGTTTAAAATCAATGGTCAAAGCAGATCTTCTTTTTGACCCCTACAACTCCCACTGATACAGTCACAGCATACAAATAAGTTTTACTGTTACTGGTGCCAAGACAAAAAACGGCTTTGGTGGTTTTAATGGTTCAGTTTGTAGCCTGCTCCCCACTCGGGAAGCAACAGGATCTCTTGCCCTCCGTCTATACGCCAGCTATAACGTGAGCTAGTATAAAAAAAATAGTAAGTCGGATGGGAAAAAAATCCTTCTCTTATCGATTCTGCCTTCGACATAGCAACTGGTCGCTGATTGGCTGACGCGCAGCACGTACCCGAGCTGCCATTGGTCGGTCGTGTAGCGTGAAACTGTGGAATCGGACGGAGACAGAGGGGAGGAGAGACGAGATTGGCTGCTCCAAACTGAAAGCGAAAACCTATTTTTCTGAAAGCCTGGGAGACAGTTTAGCTGTGTGTGTGAGTGTGTGCGTGTGCGTGTGCGTGTGTGTGTGTGTGTGTGTGTGTGTGTGTGTGTGTGTGTGTGTGTGTGTGTGTGTGTGTTTTAGGCGTGACTCCAAAGGTAATTCGTCCTGCCACCCACTCCCTCTCCCACCTCCCCCAGTCAGGACTCATTTAAATCGAGGACTATAAAGCAAAGTGGGATGAATTTAAACGAGCGAGTTGTACGACTGAGGTGTGCTGACAATGAGAGAGAGAAAGGAAGAAAAGAAAAGAATCAGAGTATGAAGGAGTAACACAACAAAATAAAGTATTGGGCTGTGTTTTTACATAGACTGAACCCGAAGCAGTGGGGGCTACAGGAAGTGGCAGTGTGTGCTGAATAGTGTGGAGACATTGCCAGGTGGGACTGTGCTCCAAGTGAGGAAATGTAGGGCCAACTTGACCTTTTCAGTCTTCCGTTTTATATTCAGAGGAATGCAAAAGCTGTCAGAAATCCTGTTACAGGAGGGAAAAAGGGTGACTTGATTTCAACAGAAAGACTCCAAGACCTGTTAAGTTTAAAGTAATAAAAAGACAAAAAGCAGTTAAAGCAAACGTTTTGGACCCTTTTCCAGTCTTTACATAGTAACCCCCCCCCTTTGGCAAATATCAAAGCTTGTAAACCCTTTTTGCAGTCATAAGAGTGTTTTGATACTTGCATTAGGGATTTTCAGCCGAGCGTCCTGCCAAGGGCTTCTCGTTCTGGGAGGTTCCTGGTCTACTTTGCATCTCTGTTGAGGTCTGACTGGAGATTTTGAGGATAAAACCTTCAGTTACTCTTTTTTGTGAGTCCAGAGGTGTTTAGGGTTGTTGATCTTTGTACACTTGTACACCCTGCTGGTACCCCTTTACTCTCAGAAGTATCTTAATTCTTGGTGTCATATAGCTTCAACCAGGTGTTCAGAGGTTTTGCTCCATATTGACATGCAGATGCTGCTCATCCCATATGGGAATCTCCCATTCCACCAAAGGAGGAATATAGCAGTGCTTCCCAACCTATTTTCCCAGAGGACCCCCTTCATGCTACTACCAAAAGCTGAGTACTCCTCCTCCCCCCATATTGAAACCACGCTTCCCTCCATAAATAATGCATTTTGGCTGACTCTTTTCCTCTTTTCCTCATCTGTGGCATTTCAACTTGTCTCATGAATGAAATGGTGCAAAGTTAGTGTTTTCAGGCTCGCTGGTTCCATGTGAATGATTAAAAAAAAACTCATGTCATGTTTGTATGAACATTTAAATCACCCTGGTTCTGAAGAGTCAAAGCCTTGGACAGCCCTGTACTGAAAATCCCAGTAGATTTCTGAAATATTCAGACCATGACACGTTCAAAAGTCCCTCAAATGTCCTTTTTCCTTACTCTGACGCTCAGTTCTAACATCAACAAGTCGTGTTCATCAAGTCTGCATGACTAATGGTGTTGGGTTGCTGCCACCTGATTAGATATGTTTGTTGAGCAGTAGAACAAGTGTAGCTATTAGGGGTGTAACAATGCATCAGTCTACATCGATATATCGATCCAAAAATCAACACACTAATCATTTGATTAGTGCAATTTTATTTGGAAATTGACTAGTTTAAATTCACCTGGCATGTTGTTGCCTTTATTGCTACTTTGTCTTTGGAATAAGAACAGATTATTTTTTATTTACACTGATTAATTATACACCTGAGCTCAGGAATAAAAATGCTTAATGATATTCTACTAGCTTTTTGTGATTTGAAATAAATGGAAATGACTGTTCAATTACCTAGGATATTTCAAGCCAACTGTTGCATCATTAATCGAATCGAATCAAAATCAGATTGTGACTGAATCTCAGAAATCAGCAAACATTGACTCATGATCTATTAGATCGATATAGTATCGTATTTTGATCAGACTTGTGATTACAGCCCTACAAATAAATTCGGCTGTGAGTGAGTAAATACTGACCTGAATTTAACTGCACTAAAAGATATATATATTTCAAATGCCTAATAAAAAGCAAAAAAAACAATAAAAGTAAACATAAAAAAATAGATATATTCAAAAATGAGTGGGTAGAAGTAAAAAGAACTGAAGTCCCACATGTTCGCCAAATTGTACAAACAATTCAATATTGTTATAAAGTAAACATATCATATAATGTGTATATTTAATCTATATTTACAAGAAAAAAACTAAATGCACTTATGTTTATGAAAGCTAATTCTCCTCTAAAACCCTGTACGTGGTGAACATCATATTTCTATGCAACTTGCATCATATTTTGGACATTGCTTCAGCCCCACGTACCAAAACATGAAATTCCCTCAGTGCCGTTCAGACCCTGTGAGATTTGAAGTTACATTTTCCCCCGAGATTGTAACCTCCTTCTTTTGCCCAGATGAGTGTTTGATTATTTAGGTTAATAAGGCAATTATTCTTTGCTTTATATGTTGTTCCTGCTGTTAGAAATTCAACAAAATCCATGATCTTTAATCATTTCGAATTTAGTAATAATGCCTTTGTATGTTCCACATATTTATCATTATGAATTATTTGTCCTAGTCTCTTTTGTAAAATCATATAATGTAATTAGTTTTGCCTTCATAATCTGTAGCCGTACTTAAAACCATTTAACCTGCTAACATAAAAAAACAGTTTTACAAGCCGCAGCATATGATGGATCCACTCCTGTGCTTCAGATCTGGAGAGGGGCTCTTTTCATGAGATCATGCAGTCTTTTTCACACATTTCTGTAGATTTTTTCATGCTAAATCAATGTTGCAAGAAAGTTTTTTTCCTGGTGATTTGTGCGCAAAACTGATATTTGTTCTGGTGTTGCTACATAATAAAAACCATCAAACCACTCCGGTCCGCTAAGTGTTTCTGAAGGTCTTTTACAGTCAAAAAGGGAAACTTTCTAACAATCCATGCAAGTTTGCACACATCAGCCTGAATCCCACTCTTCCTGTTAACTGCTATTTCTAATATATTCAGGCAATAAACTGACGAAATGTCACTTTCACTTCACTTCACTGTCTTTTTCCACTTCTCAGTCTCAGGAGAAATCAAACCGTGCAACAACCATTAAAGAGGACCTAATACAGAATAGTCCTGTTACACTGCATTTTATTTAGCTCCTTTTACCCATAAAATAACTCAGTGCTTATATGAACTAACAAAAACATAAAAAACCAGCCTCCAGCTCTCCCAGTTTAAATAAAATGTGTTGATAAGAACAAGGCCATCTTGCTAGTGTTTTCCCTCCTTGCTCTTTGTGTCGTGTTAGCTTTGTTTGACCCCCTCACTACATAGCATTGTTAGCAAAGTAGCTAAATAACTGTTAATCTCTCATTCCCTTTCTGACTTGTTTCATTGGGAAGAAGAGGGGCATAGGATGGTGTTTGGCATTGATATGTTGGTGTAATCAGAGTTTCGCTTCCTCTCATATATTCCCTCACAGATCCGGACCCCTGACACAGAGGCAAAGGTAAAGGGAAACCTTTCAGTATGGCAGAAAATAATTAGATAAATAAAAGTGGTGAAAGTGCCACTTTCGGCATTAATTAATACATTTTAATCATTTTCCTTGAAGTCCCTTTGCTGTGGAATAATCTGCCGCTTCACATCCAAGGCCTCTTCTCTTCTTGTCTAGTTATATCTTATGTCTGATTTCATGCTATGTTATGCTTCATGTCATGTGTTATGCTACTTATGTCTTTAAATCTGATTTTATTCAACATGTTGGTCCTCTGTGGCTTTTAATGCGCTAACAAATAAAGCTGGATCAGGGTCATTGATTTTCAAAGTGCAACCAGTCATTTGTTTCTTTAGCCAACCCAGAAAGCATCAGTGATGCTAAAACCTTGACTTAACACATCTGTTTAATTAAAATGCTACCATACTATACAATAACTGAAAGAAATGTGTAGAATATATTCAACTGAATTTTGCTGTTTTGCTTCGATTGAGTAAAACCTAAAACTAGTTTTATTTCTGTTCTTTTGGTTCTATTTAGTTATAAACATTACCAGATTCTGTTCTAAGATTTATTGTAGTGATAATTCAAAGAAAAAATAACAAAACCTTTAACCTCTCCTTGACAGGGCCCTGCGTACAGGAGGCAGCATGAGATGATGCATTGTAGGAGATTTCGGCACACAGCCATGCTAACGTAGCATACAAAAAGACTCTACTGCACATCGGCATCCAAATTAAACACAATTCAAACCCACAGAAAAACACGAGAACGGCTCTGTCCACCTTAGAGCCCGGGATTATTTCTTCACACAAACAAGGTGTTGTATGAAAGCAAAATCCGCTGATTATTAAGATGTCTGTCGTGAAATCAAAAAACAAGGTCTTACATTCGCTGTTTTTTGGAAAAAAGTTTTATTCAAGCTCTAAGAAACTCTGCCGATGGGATCTCCTGAGACTTTCTTTGAAATGACTCGTGAAGATCCTTCTGGTTTCCAGATGAAGGAGATTTTACATTGAAGTATTCACCCGTCCGATTGTTTACCATCTTCACTTCTTTCTAGTGTCTCTAAGGTGGATGTGGGGGTTATCCCTGGATCCTCCTGGGGTCTCATCATCAACATCAACATCGGCCGATGGCTTCTTGACATATCACATATTACTTAATGAACTGGGCTTCTTCCCTCTGGTTGTCGCTGAAAGTAATGTGGTTTTCTTTTACATTTTTATTTTATTTATGTTCACGGTGAATTTACTCAAACACAGTAGCACTTCAGTAGTAACCTAATATGTCTCAGCTGTCTGTAGAGACCAAGATTATTGTAGATATCCTGATATACTTCATTTATAAAACAGACCTTGTCAAAAAGAGATCAAAGCTCATGAAATCCATTTAGATCCATCAACTTGATGATGCCACCCACCGTAGTTATTGGTATTGGTACTGTATGGCCTTGTATTCACTTGGTATTTCTTGAAGTACGCACACTACTAGCATAGGTTGTTTCTGACTAAAAAAGACATCTTGTTAAAGTGCAGACATTCAAGACTTCACAGAGAAAATAAAAAAACAGCTCATGACGGGTGAATCTGGACACTGAGTCCTGTCTGAGTAACCACCCCACACATTCCTCTTCCCACTCTCTCTGTCTTTTGGATCACGCATCTACGGTGACTCAGCCTCGGTACATTTAGTCCTGTGTATCTACCTAAGGTGCATCTGATCAATCCCAGCAGAGTCGTCCGAGCTGACACAGGTAACAGGGAGTAATCCGTGGCCTGGAACTTAGGCTCTTTCTCTCTCCGGTACATCCCTGCCTTCTGCACCTCATTAATCCCCGTCTAACACAGTCCTTATGTGATGCTTGAAAGAGGCCACCTGTCGCTGTGGTCAGGGAGGGCCGAGCTTTGGGCCATTTGGGGCCATCATACGTGTGTGTGTGTGTGTGAAATATGCAAGCGTTTAAATGTGCATGTGTGGATCTGGTGCCTGTTATTTCTGTAATAATGACGCTTTGTAAAAAAGGTGAAGGGGTGCACTTAAGCCGGGAAGTGGCAAATGTCGGGCCGCATTCCTTTCACGGGAACATCAAAAGAAGGTGGATGTTTTCGTGAATACTCTGCGATCCGAGTGACGTAGGTCCGATGCGTGTTTTACTGGTGACTTAACGGCGGTCTGACTGAACATGGAAAGAGCCTGCTCGTATCCTGCCATTGTCTTTATCGCTTCCTTTCCCTTCCATCTGTCGACAGCGTGTCCTCCGCTGCCCTCGCTGCCTTATATCTGTGCCGACCCAAAGATAAGCTCATCCAACCACAGCAGCTCCACTACACCCGGGCGGTTAACTTATTATTATCACTCGTTTTTTAAATCTTTCGATATAGAAGAATGTCTCATTTAAAAAAAGAAAAGAAAAAGAAACAACGGCCTGCGCGGGTTGACAAAACTCTCTTCAGTTTATTGTCTTTCAGCATGAAAAAGGTCAGGATCTCACATTGCTCAGCTTCACCCAAGGAGTTTCCTCAGTCCTCCAGTGGAGTTATATTTTTCAAGAGGCTTCATCAACCTCCTTTCCAGCGAACCAACATCAGAAATACATCGAACGGTATCTCTCTATACAAAGTGACTTTTGTCCTCAAAGTTGGAAAAATGTGCCAAGTTCAACGTGGATTCCTTTCCTCTGAAGCTATGTAGGCTGCATGTCATGAAAAAACATTCATAGCTCGAGCAATGCCACAGTTCAAGTAAATGGAGGCAGGGTACTTCCGGGCCTCTGGCAGTTCACACAAACATCGGAGGCCACATCATGCCGCCGCCACCGGGGAGAGCGCGTTTCTGTCAGCCTCTCATAGCGTCACCACCTTCTCTGCCGTTATCGTCACACATTGCAACAATAGAAATACTGTTGGATTGCACTTTCTTCAAGCTTTCATCTTGTGGCGTGTTTATAGAAAAAATATATATAGAATACAAAAAGCTTATATTTCTTTGAGTAACAGAATATAACATACAGTACTTCAGATTATGTTTTGATCAGCACATCAGCAGGTGTACATAAATTTGCTCTACCCTTGCCCAAAAATGCAATCACCACACTAAACAGGGATGTAGTTTTGCTCACTATTAAGTGCTTTGGTCAATGGGAGTAACATCGAATATGCTTTTACGATGGTTTTTCTACAGTATGTTAATGCTACATAATTATCCACTGTATATGAACGTCTGTTAAGAAAGGGGCGATTGGTTAAGATGCGGCACGACTTTTAACATATTCACACGTGGCATTTTACCCCCCCCTCGCCAAAAAAATGGTTTGGCCCATTAAACGGATATAATCTTATTAACAGCACCATTTTTTTCTTCTCCCCCCTCACATATCTGCAGTAGCAACACAATATATCAGACATATTGGTTAAACTTAAAAAAGCAGACTACCTTTTCGTTTGGGGACATTTTCAGATTCCCTAACAGAGAAAATGGGGGGGGGGGGGGGGGGGGGG
>JAVQJG010118547.1:0-36958 GCA_036024015.1 Craterocephalus amniculus
CACCATCAAAACAAAGAGAAGCATAAATGGTGGTCTAGTAGGGAGGAAGAGTCCAAATGTCCCAGAGAGAACATTTTAGAAGTTTTTTTTAATATGCTTACGTGGAATTATGAACTAGAATTACTTTCTGTGACAGCAGACGGCATGAAAAAGGAAAAATTATCCTGTTTTCAGACAACTTTTTGCAAAGAACGTGAAATACATGTATTGGAATACATCATCATCATAGTTTTTTGTACTTTTTGTTTGTTTTTTTCTGCAACTTAGACAAGATTCATGTTTGAGATGAACAGATGTGGCTAATAGGGAGAACCAGGTAGTTGTATGTGGACCTGCATGAGAATAAAGAGAGTTTGAGAAAACTGACTTCATACAGTAGGTGGCTTTAATGACTGAGGATACACCAAAATACTGATAATGTGACTTCCATCCTACAGGAGCTGGAGAAAGGGGGAATACTGTAATAATACCCTACTCCACAGTGTATAACAAAAAATATCACACAAGAAACACGAAAGAAATTAACAAAAAGAAAGAAAAATCTATGATCTGGATCTGATTGCAGAATTGACAAAGATTTAAGTATTTTGAAGGGCATAAAGAACAAACAGTTAAATTGAAAGGGTAAGATATTTGATGAAAAAAGGTAACATAGACCTTTTGATCATTTCATGTCATTAATATATTTTTTTATTTGTTTTATTCATCATATTTATTTCATATCTAAAGCAGAGAGAAATATAATGGCTAAATGTGAGCAAAATAACCGGCGCAGCATAACAAGATATCATTAAACGAGACAAATAATATCCCAACACCTCTTTGCTCCGACTGTCCCCAAAGGAAGCGTCATTCACGACTCACAGGACAGGAACATCACTACCCACAATCCCTTTCTCGCGCATGCGCGTCAGCGAAAACGGCCCAAAGGCGTTGGTGGTTGGTGTCCGTCCGAAGATGCGTTACAGCCTGGCAGCATCAGTACCAGCTCCGCCGTGCTAATAAACCACAACCCGGGGACGGAGGGGAACCAGCGGCGGTGTTTGGGGCTCTAGCGGCACCGGAGCGTCTGGACGGCAGGATGGGGGACCAGAAGGTGGGCCGGGGCCGGAGGAACAGGTGTCTCTGATTGGGGAAGCCGTTTCAGGGCGTAGCGTACAAAGGAAGGAGGGAGGAGAAGCTGCGAAATTTGGGAGTTTGTGAATGCGACACGGACTCGTGTTTTACAGCCGCCTTGTTCGCTTTAAATCGGCGGTTGTACGGATGCACGTGAGATTTATCGACGTTTTATGGCTGTAACAGTCACGGACGGGGGGGCCTTGGCGCAGCTCCTCGCGCATCAACAAACATTACACAGTCCGTTTTAATGAATAGGCTCTTTCACCGGGGATGGGGCATCAGAGGAGTGGTTACATATCAGAGCTCTGATTAGTATAACAATATGCATCCAACGCTTTGAAGTCCACTGTGTAATGATTGTGTAGGTGCATTATTACATTATGGATGCGCATCCTTCTGCCCCTGAAGTGTCCTCCCTCTCTGTGCACCAAGGCGACGTCCCTCTCTGATCCCATCTGAATGATGCACCTTATTAAAACCTAAAGCTTTGTGCCCACTCCAGCTAAGCACTGATTAACACTCCAGCTACAGAGGAGCCACTTCACTGAGCCGATAGTGGTTGGTTAGAGGAGAAACCTGCAGCCCTCCATGGAGCAGATTGTGCTGCGTATAATTTACCTTTTAAGTTTGAACTCATCAGATTTTCTCTCTTCTTTAGGAGTCTCTGCGCAAGATCACTCACACGCTGGCCGTAAAGAATGAGGAGATCTCAAACTTCGTCTGCACTCTCAAACAGAGCCTTGAGAACTTGGAGGTAGAAATAACGCAGACGTCTGAGATGCAGCTCTCACACTGTCTGGCCTTGTTACGTCTCTGAATTCAGCTCTCCCTGTTTGCTGTGACACCAGGCGAACTCCAATCGAGTGCAAGAGGACCTGGAGTCGGAGTTCACCTGTCTGCACAACGTCCTGAACGAGATGAAGGAAACCATGTTGACTCGAATCAAGCAGGAGAGAGCCAGCCGCGCATATGAGCTGCAGGTTGGAGCGTTAAGCAAGTATTATTTCATTAAGGATGTGATTTAAATAACAAGAAACTGACATTGTCCGCTGGTAAACATGCTTTTCCCTGTGTTAAACATGTTTTATTTCACTAAAAACAGACAGTTTTATATGCAAATGGAGTCTAATTGTGCAAATAACAGATCCAGAACAGATCGTTTAATTTTTCATCACAGTTCCACTGCTTGGCCAAAAGAAAAGTCGCCACCTATATTTAACTAAGCCTCCTGTTGGATAATTGCTGCAAGGGGGATTATCTTTCAGCTGTCAAGAAGCTATTCAACCCCAGCTGATGCATTGAGAAGCTTCTCATTTCTTAGCAAACATGTGGAAAGACAAATCCTGTGGCTGTGGAAAAGATATTAGTTTGTTTTAATGAAGGTCAAAGCAATAGCATGAAGCAGAGAAAACATCTAAGGAGATGCAGAAACTAGTAAAACTGGTTTCCGAATCATCCGACACATCATCAAAAACTGCAAGGATGGTGGGGAATCATCGTCCTCAAGGAAGAAATGTGGTCAGGAAATCCTGAATGGTGGTGATCGGCGATGACTTCATTGTTTGGTGAAATCAGATTGAAGAAAAACAACAGTAGAGCTCAGGGCTGTCTGATAGTGAATGTAGAAGCATTTCCACATAAACAATGTGAAGGGAACTCAAGGGATTAGGACTGAAGAGCTCTGTAGCCGTAAGAAACACTGGAAGGGAATAAATCTTCTAACATTGCAGAATCTGCGCCACAGCGAGGTCGTGCTTTTTTCTTTTTTTATGCCAGTATTTGTTGGAAATTTTCCTTCAACTAAAATACCATCCGTTGGCAGCCTGTAGCTGTCTACACTGCAGCTCAGACCTATAAAGCTGCTGTTTTTAACATCTTCTCAGGTCAAGTACTAACAGATCTTTAACTCAGAGGGATCTGCAGCCTCAGGATCGAGCCATGACTCTCAAATGATGCAGACAATTTCATGACTCCTGCACACGCAACACAACAGTCCCATTATACCGAAGACTTGTGAGTTTACAGATGTGCTTTTCTGTTCTCCACAGAGTCAGCTGAGCGCCTGCTCCAAAGCCCTGGAGAGCTCAGAGGAGCTGCTGGAGCTGGCCAATCAGACACTCTGCTCCTCTGAGACGGACGGGTTCACTCAGGTGACCGAACGATGCATTTCAGTGGCCGTATCCATATGATGGTGGTCACCCTAGCTGTTATTTACACAGGCCTTCTAACACTTTTTGTGTTATATAACAACATGATGGACTCAGTTTTGTCTTCGCTCCGTATCTCTTCTCCTTTTCCTTTCCCCTCTCTGCTTCTCCTCTCCAGGCGGCCAAAGACATTAAGGATAGGTATAGTACTCCAGCCATCTTGCTTCCTTCTTCTCATAGCCTCTTATACCCAGCAAGGCATGTCATGATGTAGCGTTGCATGCATTCAGACATGTAGACACCGCGCCCATGTCTTAGACAATAAGCAGTCTGGAAAAACCTTCCTCTGGTCTGGGTAGGCCTTTTGTCTCTGTGTTTCCCACTGTCTCCTCGAGCCGTACCATCCCGTGTCGGCCCCTCCCTGGAATGAATGCTGCTCCCTCTTTAGCTCGGCTTTGTGCGCTCCGATCAGGGTGACGAGTTGTAGAGCAGACTTCTTAGCTAGTGGCCTTTTATGATAGAGCAGTGCTAGAATCACCTGTGTGCTTTCAGCTGAGTAACGCACCGTGCTGGTTTCCACCCCCACGTGTTTGTGTGTGTTTCCGTGTGTCTCCATGTCCGCAGCGTGACGATGGCTCCGGCTTTCCGACTCTCCCTGAAGGCCAAAGCCAGCGACAACATGAGCCACTTGATGGTGGATTTCAGCCAGGAGAGGGAGATGTTGCAGGGTCTCAAGTTTCTCCCAGGTCTGCTCCGCTGTTATTTCCTAGAGAGATGCAAAGAAAATAGCTGCAGACTTCTGCCTTCTCAGTGCTACGTTGTTCTTCTGCTGAATCGCATTTCACTAGGAATTTTTGCTTTGCTTCGCTTATCAGCTACTTTGTCCCTTAAAAAGTCTTCTCTGTGATGCAGGGCTGAAATAATTATTAATGATAGGTTTTTACAGGACATATGTTTTCTATATATATATATCCTGTAATACAAAGCCTTTTTTAACCCAAAAATATGCCCTACTCACAAAAGATTAGAGATATTTGTATTTTTTTTATTTCAGAATGCACCTATACTGAAATAGACTACAATCTTGAACTTATTTTGACTTTTTCTAAACTTTTCACATGAAGACTTGTTTAATTTATAAGTACTTTTTGCACAACAGTGTGCTCAAATAATGTGTTTGACAACAACAAAAAATGTTTCTGATCCATGAATCGACCACTAAATGTTTCAGTTCTCTTACATTTTGTATTTAAACACTCCTCTTCATCATTCTGGTCACATTTTGAGATTATAAGAGCAAAATGACACCAAACACCCAATTTATTGGGACATCAACATTTTAATGTTGTGATTTTGTTTAGATTTGTTTGAGATGTTTAATACTGCTAAAATGCAATGAGGCCTGCAGGTTTTTAATGTTTCCCTTCTACAGAAGTTGACAACAAGCTGTGGGTGAATCATATAGATACACCGTGTTGAATATCCCTAAACTTTACTGAGTACTATATAAAACCTCTGGGGCGCTATGCAAACAGAATATGGTGATTTGCTGATCTCATAAGACCATGTTTTTATTCCCAGCAGAACACGAACAACAAATCAAATATTGAAATGGAGACTTTTTACCTTTTTCTAAAATCTGTTGTTTTTACACACGTTTTGCTCCCGTTTAAGCTTTTTAGAACATTGCAGTGCTGTGTTGTTGCCATCATGTTTAAAATTAGCTAATATTTTCCATAAAAGGCTCAAATGTCTCCCTTTGAACATTTGAAATGTATATGTCTATTGGGAATATGATAAATGTTTAGGGGACTGCAAGCAATTTGTATCTATGGAGTCATGATCAAATACGCTGAGAAAAGATCAGTTTCTGACACAGTTCTAGATTAAAAAAAAGCTTTGACAAGCCCATAATTGTGTGGAACGCAGTGAGAAACCCAGGTTCTGATTCATGTATTCATATGAATCTTTTGGTGCAAATGTCTGTTCCGTCTATGTAATGATAAGAGATGAAGTCTCATGAAACCTGATCCGAGTTTTTTGTTTGGAGACTGCAGAGACTGTGTTGCCTTTCAGACTCAGGAGGCATCAGTTCATCCTGGACCCACAATCTTTTCTGCAAACTCCTGTGATTCCCCATGAATACTGAATAATTTCCATCCATTTTATTTGCTAATTAGTGGATTTAGCTGCGTCATCTTCTCTGCTCAGAAGTCATCTCTACTTTCCCCACAAAACGCTTCTGTGATGAGATCAACCAGAATCCTGTTTATGGACGGAAACATCTTTGTAATCAGATCTGTATTGAATGAGGGCAGCATGACTGGGAAATGCTAATCAGATTAACTTTAATTACTGATCATAGCATTGTTCAATACAGGTACAACTGTACTAAAATAAGATTTGTTCCTGTTAGCATTTATATAAAGCCAAACCTGAGTTTTGATTTAACTCTGAAATGCTCATTTCTTCTGCTGCTGGGTTTAAAAAGCTGCACATTGACTATTATCGTCCACTTCCTAACATAAAAATGAGCTTTTGCATTATTACAGATTAAATAACTCATTAGAAGTTAGAAGTAGCTTCACTTCAAGCTCTTGCAAAAGTTATGACTACAGTGGTAAAAATACTCTACACAGAGTTTTTCTAACCGTAATCAGAACATTTAGTCAGAGCTGAATCAGCCTGCAAGTCAACAATGGATTTCCTGTAGACATTTTCTCCAGTTAACCAGAATGTTGTATTATAGAGTCATAAAGGGGGTCACACACAGCAGGGAGACCACAGAGTACCGTCACCCTGCCGTTGTGTTCGCCTTGTTAACCTCTTTTCTGCACTGGTTTGGTTTTAGAGCTGCTGCTAGCTGAACATATAACACTCCTGTTGTAAGACTAAAACTAAAACTTGCTCTCTCTGCAGACTGAACACAAGGTACTTTTTAGCTGGATTAGTGTGACTCTGCCCCCAAGTGGTAGACATGAATAACTGCAGTTATTTTATGATTGGATCAGAGAGTTTTTGTTGATAATTTCAGACTTTTCCCTTCAGTTCCCTCCACTCCAGAGCTCCAGGTGTCGGAGTGCCAGGTGTACGACAACACAGTGACTGTAGTTTGGACCTTACCTGAACCTGACAGCAAGATAGACCATTACATACTGGAATATAGGCGCACTAACCATGAGGGTCCGCCGCGCATCAGAGAGGACTACCCCTGGATGGTGCTGGAGGGGATACGAGAGATGGAGCACACGCTTACAGGTATCAGGAGGGCTGCAGAGGGATTTGTGTGAATAATGTCCGGGCAAAATGACACACGATCTCTCATTGTCAGGTCTGCGCTTCGACACGCGGTACATGACGTTCAGAGTGAGAGCGTGTAACAAGGCCGTGGCCGGAGAGTTCTCTGAACCCGTTACACTGGAAACCCCCGGTGAGAAAAAACCCACAGCACCTTCATGAATTTGCTGTAGTTATTCATGCGTAAGAATCTAAACACAGACCTGTATGCCTTGTAGAATGTATCACCACTTAATAAAAGCTTTTTGCCCTCATCTGCAGCTTTCACATTCAAACTGGACAATGGTTCGTCCCACCAGAACCTGAAAGTGGAAGACCTGAACGTGGAGTGGGACAGCAGTGGCGGAAAAGTGCAGGACATCCGCAAGGAGAAGAACCGAACCAACTCCCCGATGCACTCCCCAGCCAGGTCTGCACATCAGAAACCTGCAGCGACCATTTTCTTAGTGTTATTGTTTGACTGTTGAAAGTCTCTACTTGTCTCTGATGGAACCAGGTCGGCCCTGATGTCCCCAAAGAGAGCTCCGACCGCCAGACCCGGCAGAGACAGGTTCACAGCCGAGTCCTACACAGTGCTGGGTATGAAAACACACTCAAATAACAAACATGTTCACACCAGGATGCTGCCCTAAAAATGGTCAATTATCTAGTGTAGAACACTAATAGGAAGGGGCGGGGCTTACACCGACAAAGTACAGTTAATACGATAAATGCTAGCAATTTTTAACAAGCTTAGCAGACGTAGATGGATTGTACATGCTAAAAATATTTTTTTATAGTTTGTTTGACACTTGGTGGAAAAAAGTGCTACGTTCCTGTGCGTTTACATATTGAGACACATTCAGTATCTTTATACCCTAATGTTAAGATCCTAGCCTAGTAGAAAAATGTGTTTCCCTCTTTGTGACTGCTGTAAAGGGGATAAATCTTGAACTGTCATAATTGATTAATATATCAGGTCAGGAAAATGTCCTTGGGGTTCCAGTTAAATCCGTCGCTTGAATATACTTCAATATGACCACAGCCAAATGACAGCATCAGGGTTTCAAACAGAAGTCTACAAACCAAGATGTGATGTAACTGTGGCAGCATCCATCATATGAGAGCTGCACAGAAGATGAAGCACATTTAACACGACCAGAGATGATCAAGTTCAGTTTTTCATATTAAGACATGAAAAGGATTAAACTCATAGAGGAGAGAAGATGGTACTTTAGCAGGGGCAACATAAACTCGGTTTGTAGGCTAGCTGATAAGCCTGTAGCTTCCATGGTGAGTTAATTAGTCGTCGGTGTGACATGTGACCTCTGAATAACTGGTTTCAAATTGTTGTTTAGCTTTTTACCCACATTTAAACCAGAGATTGCCACTGAACACTGCAACTCTTTACCCAAAGGCTGATTCACACAGTTCAGGGCTTCCCAGTATTTTCAGCCTCCAATTCCAGCATATTGCATGTTTGCAATGTTTTTAATCTGATGTTTTTTTCCTGAAACTTCAAACACAAAGAATCTGTGCGGAACTTAAGTTCCAGCGGAAATTTGCTTTGAGGCTGAATGAGTAAACTCTGTGTTTATCTGGGCTCCTGTCTCATGACAGCCGACACCATGATCGACCATGGCCAGCACTACTGGGAAGTGCGCTTTGACAAGGAGAGCAAGGCCTTCGCTGTGGGCGTGGCGCTGCGGAGCCTCGGCCGGTTCGACCAGCTGGGGAAAAGCAGCGCTTCCTGGTGCATTCATCTCAACAACTGGCTGCAGCAGAGCCTCACAGCAAAGCACAACAACAAGGCTCGGACCCTCGACTGCCCCATCCCAAACAGTATAGGAGTCTATGTTAACTATGATGAAGGTGAAACTGATTTAACACGACACTTCAGACATTTCACATTCATACTTTATGGGCTTTCTTATGAATGTATGCATTGTTTGTTTTCTGCAGGTATACTGTCTTTTTACAACCCCAAAACCAAGCAGCTGATGCACACCTTTAAAACAAAGTTCCAGCAGCCGGTTATCCCGGCTTTTATGGTGAGAAAAGTTTAAATTAATGCATGTTTTTGTGACAGAAAACTATATTATTTTAGATTTTAAAGCAGGCTCTTGCTGTGCTCCTCCTGCAGGTGTGGAACGGAAGTTTCTCGGCTGTGACGGGCCTGCAGGTTCCCAGCGTGGTACAGAGCGGCCAGAGGAAGAACAGCGGCACCAGCAGCTCCAACGCCAGCCTCACATAGACCCACCGTGCAGCTGGACACCTCCCAGCTCCGCCTGGCCTCGGTCACCGCCGCAGACCACGTCCTCTGCACCGACCGCGGCCGCAGCCACATCACAGAAGAGTTGCATCACCGGAGAATGATTGTTTCTGTGTTGCATGACAGCAAAAGTAGATTTTGGGAGCGAGCGGGTCATCCGATGTCTCAGTGACTAAATTCTCGGGGTGTATGGCTCTCGCTGTTGTAACTGCTTGGGGCGCGTAACGTACATCTTGTTAGTTTTCCTCTCGCTGCGCATTCATTCAGCGCTGCTGCTACAGCAATGGTTTAGCGCTGGCCGCTGCTTTTTGTCCATCACCTGTCAGCCGTGGTGCCATAGATACAGCTGCAGGTTCACGGTCCTGCTTTCTTGTCCTCTATCCCTGTGCCTTCCTTTCATTTCCTAACCGATAGGCCAGATCAAGCGATCTGCAGCACAATTAAGTTTGATTGCGAGAAATGACTCCCTCCTTTCACCTTAGTAAAATTTAGCCTTTACTTATCAATCAACACTGAGCAGGAGGAAGCTCTGCTGTAACAGCAGCCAAAGGATTATTAAATAAAAGGTATTTTATTTCTTGCAAACTCATCAGTGTTACTGGATTTCTCCGTGTAGCCAGGACGAGCACTTTGCGTGCAGAAAACTGGGTCCTTCAACTTCCTGCTGTGCTTCTCCCTTAATTTCAGGTGTCAACAGCTGTTGAGTCCAGAAAATCCGAGAGAGTTTCTTTCATTTTAACTGTTTTCAAGTTGTAGGTCTTTCAGAGTTTGGGGAATAACTGTACTGTTTGCTCTGTTTGCCAGACTGCTCTGTAATGCTTCTGTGTGTCTATATCCAATAACACTTAACTTGCAGCAAAGAGATCTTACTATACGTAGTCCACTGCTTGCAGCCCAAATATATATCGATTAGATAGCTATTAGTTCCAGGTGACATATTGTTTGAGTATAAACCAGTTTTGCAGCTCACTTTGGTCAGAAAATGAAGTTATAAAACTCTGGAAACGTATACACTGAAGTCTGTATTTGTGCGCCGCCCAGCCTTTGCGTAGCATCTGTGTTATGTGTCACACACAGTTCCAGTTTTTCCCTCTGTCTCCGTCTGCTGGGTCACGTTCGCCTGCAGTGCTTTAAAGAACCATCCAGCTGAGAGATTTCCTTCACTTTATTTCACATGCTGACAAATTGTCACAATTTATTGTAAATAGTTTCATTTTTCCACTACAATGTATCAGTCATTGAGGTAATAAATGAGCGAGAGCAATTCCTTCTTTGGTGTCTGTTTCTTAACGGAACAAAACAAACATGATGTGACGTTAAAGCTTTGAAGAAAAAAAGGTGTAAAACTGAAGTAGATCAGCAACAGAACTTCAGACCCGTTCATTTTCTTCTTCTTGTCAAACTCCTTCATTGCACATGACAGGAACTGTGTTGTCCCATCTGATCTGATTTGATGTAAAAAAGCAAGAATTTTACTTCACCTAAAAACTATGTACAGCATTTTTACAAACAGGAGGTAAAACTTAAGTCCATATGATAAATCTAAAGTGTTCACATCACAGAGGCAGTAATACATTATGTAGTACATAAAAAATCATTAGCCTGTAAGGCAGTACAAATATATAGCTATGTAAACCACAGCTACAAGCAGCAGATATAGAAACGACTGAAAAACAACACTGGTACTTCAGGTTTGATACAATCTGAGGGGGATATACCACTATCGATTGCAAATGTGCAAAATGTACAAGATTAACGTGAGGATAATGCGATAAGTACAGCTGGCTTCACAGTTCGTTAATTTACTAACGAATGTCCCGGAGAGGCAAATCAATAAGATGTTAATCTTCAGCAGACAGCTAATCGACGAGGAGGAGGAGCAGAGCCGTGATGCAGAGGAGGTAAATAAGCGAGGTAGCTCCGTTCTTCCTTCAGGTTTCCACCGACGGTGAGGAGAGGTCAGTCCTGACTCCTTCCCATCTGCTGAAACTTACGTTGGAGCTCTGATATCGCTGCCCGAGGAACTAGAATAGATAAGAGGACAAGCTTTGATGTTATGGAATCAAGGTGAAATAAATGAGAAGGAAAATGATTTTAGACTGAAAATGCTTTTTTTTTTAAACCCAATGTTTATATGTGGACTTACTCTGTTTTTCAGTGAATGTACTGGCTGTTCTCCTGGGATCTGACGTGGAGGAGGAGGAGGAGGGCATTGTAGCAGAAAATACTTTGCGAGGAGCAGCAAGTGGAGGCATCAGTACTTTCTTTGTGGCTTTCTGTTCTGGTTCTGTAAAACACACAACTATTGTTATGATTTCAGCTGGTGAAGAGATAAGATCAATCCTCCTCTTGTTTGAACACAGATGTTCGTCAGCAACGACCGTGGAAAAAATGAAGACACACCTGTTAATGCCTATAAGACTACATAACAAGTGGCAGGTTGACCGGTGGTGGTAAAGTTTTACTCACGTTCATCATCCGGAGAAGAATTTTCCCCTGCGTCTGCAGCTGCCTTTGGCTTAGGAATCGGATATTTTGCAGCGACTGAAAAACAAAGTACTTGGTTATGATTGTTGGACTGATTAAAGGTAAACTCTCCGCTGCATCGGTCTGTGGAGCAGGTTTTAAAATCATATTAAATCTGATCTGTAGGAATACAAGATGTTTTTTGGTGTCCCGGTCTTTTTGGACCCAGATTTGGACTAAAACATCTCTGTGATAACTGAATTAATTTTTAGAATGATAAAGCCTTCAATCGTCCTTAGAGGACCAATTACTGATTCCAGTATGATGTGAACATGATGAGCCCAATGTCCAAGCAACCTACATTTAATACTAATGAAGTCAATCATAAAATCTGCTCTAAAACGAATAGATTTATTTAATGAAATAAAATGTCTAGAAAGGTATCAAATAATAAATTAAATAATAAAAAGGAAACAAATACATGAAAAGAGGAATGCTTGCAAAGACTATAGATATGTTACTCAATAAAACAAAAATATTTGCTTCTTGTTTCTTGTTATTCCTTAGATATATTATTTAATTTTTTTCACATTCAACGTCTTAATTTATTTATTCAGGCTTTTTTGCAGATTTGTTGCTGCCTTAACATTTGTATTCCCCTCACCAAACATCAGATTAGTGAATATTTTTGTTTGTGATTAAAAGAATTTGCTGTATCTTCAGCCAAACTTAAAATGAAATCAGTCTATGACAATAAGACACTTCAGCTCAGCAGCTTGACATTTACTCTTTGTTCCAAAGTCCGAATCACAACAAACTGTAAAATTAGCATAGCATGAGTAAATAGGTGTGTGACTCACACGGCTTTTCATACCAATGTGTTGATAACAAAGCAAAGCTGAGTCAAAAGGGACTTTTCATGCCTGATTACATCATTATTTGGTCCTTTTTTTTTTACACAACCTCGGTCTGTTTGCTATGCGTATGACGCATTCTGCACTCATGCTTAAAGAAACTGAGAACAAGAACAAGCACCAGTCATTTTTCTTTATCTCTCTGTGGCACACAGTCACTCAAAGATAGAGCTTTGCTATTGTACAGGACAAGTTTCCAAGATGTTGACGTCAAGACAAACAAATCAGCCAAAACTTGTAAATGTTTCTAAGCTGGGTGCGTTTGACACGGTACCTGGTTTTGGAGGCAAACTTGGTGGGCTGGAGTTTGGTAAAGCCTGCTCAGTGACCTCTCCACTTTCATTATCAGACGAAATAAAAGCTGTTGAAATCAGGAGTCTCCTGTTAGTCATGTGCATACCTCGGTTTATAGATTCATAATTACATGATAGTAATAAGAGCTGAGTTGCTGTACATACAGATGGTTTTCTCATATGGAGCCTCGATGATGAGAGGGCTCAAATATCCATCCGTTTTTTCTACCAGGAAGGTGATCACATCATGCAGCGTGTCACAGGGGACCTGCAGAGACAACCTCATCAGCAACGACACAACACTTAAATGCACACAGTGAGTTACACAAGGTGTGTGTTCACTCTGAAACTTGTAGGTCTGCAAAGAGAACGACTCAACTTTACCCCAGTAAGCACCAAAGAAGTGGTAAAGCAGCCATTATTGTTAGAAATTATGTTTAATTTATGGAGCATGTCACAAGGGCAGAGGCGGACGTTCTTGTGCACTTTGCAATGGAAAACACACACTTGTATAGAAATGAGAAGCATTATCCAGCTGTACATATTTCATGGTCCTGCAACATTTTTATTGCGACATTTTTTTTTTCTCCTCGTCCAGGAAGTCGTAAGGCGAAGCTCGCTCTTATCTCGCATGCAGCCATAAAAAACTTCAGATACCTTCTGTTGTTCACGACTTCCAAAGTGCAACTCAGGACATTTCATCATGCAGTAAAACCCGCATATCTGTCTAAACTCCTCCCTTTTTATGATATCCGGGAATCATAAAGGACTTTTATAATATCAATGTCAGTTGTATCTACATTGTGCACCTTTGTGATTTATCTGTGATACATTCTGTATAATATACTCACAGGATTGTCCACATCAATGATGAAGCCTCCTTCGTGTTTTCGGGACACGCGGTAGTGTCTGTACACAGGCCTGAGACAGAGGACAAATAATCAGTGAAACAGATGAAGAAGCAGTGCTCATGTCAAGACTGAAGTTTCTAAAGCTTTATGATACATGAAGTGAAAAGAGATCTGAGTGTTTGGGGAGACAACAAAGATGTTCCAGCTCTGAGACCTGTCCCTGATGATCAGGTCTGAGATGAAGTGTGCATTTTAAGCGTACCCATCGAGGTCCTGTCTGGTGGTGACAGCAAAGGAGATTTTGTCTCTCCCAGGCCTCAGTAGCAGGTTTCCTTTCTTGTCTTCCCTCTCTAGCAGCAGCTCGGCCTCCATGCGGGACACCTTGTGGTAGCAACTGCATCAAAACGAAGAGGAGAAAGACGGAAATGCTTATTTCCCTCATCAAAGATGAAGTTGAATGACATATAGATGGTTGTATCAGCTCTGTGGTGCAGAGTGAGGATCATCTCTACTTACGCAGGCATGTCAGCTTTGGGGCTGATGTAGGGACTGCTGTCAGTTTCAGTGTTTGAAGCAGAGTTACTTGTCCTGTCTTTCTCTCTTTGAACCACCTCTCTGAGCATGTGGGTCTGACCAGGCAACAGGTTGAGGGAGGTCGGTACCGACAGCTACAAAGAAATACAGTTCTTTATATTTTTAACCGTGGAAATTAAGTTTGCTTGATCCAAACTTCCATTTAAATGAAAAACGTGTGAAGTAGTAGGTTCTTTTATGAAGTGAGACAATTTACCTCAGCCACAGATTGGATGTAGCCCTTCCATAGCTCACGAGCTTCTGCATTTGGAGCCTGCAGAAACAATAAAGATGAGAAAAACTGTGAAAAACGAGGTTACAAAGAATAAAAAGAAGCAGAGATATTGCACAGAATCACTTACAGTGAATTTGACATTTTTATCCTGCATTTGGAGGTTGAATTTGGCTGCATCCAAGTTAGGGTCTGGGCTGCTGTCGTCTGTCACCGAGATGAATTCGCTCAGGTCCAGTTTCTCCACATACTGATGAAACACATACACGACAGACTGATAAACGGAAAACCTTCATTCGAATTGGTGTATTTTATCAAGCCGTGCTTCTGAGACGACTCACGTCATTGTCTCTCATGTCATTGAAGAAAAAAAGCGTGTTTCCACACAGGCAGGTCCACAGTTTCCGAGACGTCTGTACAAAACACACAAAAACACTTGATGATGTATAAATACGTCACAGAAAACAGCAAAAAACATAAAAAAGACTTATGATGTGACCCTGTAATGAATGTTACACAACAAGGAAATAAGTAAGACCTCTGTGATCTGAGCGGATGACATTTTTAAGCCCTGATGAGTCAGTTGACTTACTGAAACCAGATGTGTGGTGCCAATAACAATTACTACGTATCTATTACCGGAATTGTTTGGATTTGGAGTGCATGAGTGACAAGGGACTTTTACACAAGGTAGGAACCACCACTGTTTCTTTGACTGTTTCTAGTCAAAGTAAAGCAGTAGATGAACAGGTTTGATATAGAATAAGCATTACTCCCTGTTCATCCATAAAGATGAAGCCCACCCCTTAGTTTGCCGGCATATTTGAAAGAACATGAAATCATCTGCAGAGCTAAGCATGAGACTTGTTTTTGCAAATCCTGTTGTGCCAGTTTGAGTCTCCACACTACTGCTGGTTTCTGGTTTGCTTTCAGCTTTATATCACAAAGAGCAGAAAAGCCATCAGACCAGTTTGAGAGACAGAAAAATGCTGCCGAAAAAGTCAACATGTGCTTATCTGAAGACGGGCCGTCGCACCAACAGAAAATGACACAAGCTAACTTTACTAACTGTGTGAAATGTGATCATGAAATGTAGGATACTGATAGAAACATTAAGCAAAGGTGAATGCAAGTAAATAATACATCCAAAGTATAATTTCACTGCCATGTGACTCTGCACATTTGTCATGTGTAACAAACCTGTAGACCTTTACAGAAGTGTTAAGAGGATCCCTGAAATCTTTTACAAGAACAAGTTTCTTTCTCATCCCTGTCTAAAAAAACAGCTAAACTATTTTAAATATTTTATCATTAATAAATCAAGTTGTTAGTTTCTTGCAGAGTTTTGATTAATCTACTTATGTTTAATGTTTTATGTTTAATCTAAAAAGAATATCTTTATGTCTTGGACAAAATAAGTTATCTGATGATGTCTTCCATTCGTAATTTAGGATTATTTTTAAACATTGTATGAAATTACAAAAAAATTGTCTCCAAAAAGTGTTTTTACCTGATATGAGTAAATCTGACATGTCATCTACAAAATTAAATCCACATGTAAACACCTACAGCTTAAACTGAAACAAATGTTAAAGTGAATAAAAATGTCACTAAAATCCTTGCTGCAGCCTGATTTACTCAAATATTTGTCATTTCTCTCCTCATGTCGCATGGTCTACCTTATCTTTGAAGGACCTCTTCTCCAGGTAGCCTTCATAGTAAGAATCTGGCAGCTGGTTCTTCCTTCGTCCCGCTCGCCGCGCCATCCCAGGGCCTGCAGATGCTTACAGCTTGTTTACAGCCTTAACTAAAACTCTCCACTTTGTCCCAGTCAGTAAGCAGGTCCTGCCTGCCTTGGTTACAGCCCCATATAAAAGCGGTAAATGGTAAATCAACCTGTTTTTGTGTTGGATCCTCCGGAGGTGGCACCCTTGCTGCTGATTGGCCAATCTGTAGGAGGGGCGGGACTTCACTGTTATCAACAGGTGTGACAGACACTGACGCAGGGGTGGTTTTCCCAAGACTGGAAACTATTTGGTATTACCAAAAACAAACAAGTTGAACAAGCATCAGTGATACTCAGGCTGACTTTCATAATAGTTGTTTTTTTCTTTTTTAATCTTATTTAGTTTTTTTTATTTTTTAAAAAAAGGTCTGGGCTTAGGCTATATACTGTGTGATGAAACCCTTCAGCCATTAAAAGACTGTGTGACTCACTCTAACTGTGATATCCAGTCATAAAAGCAGGGGTTGTGTGGTTTAGTTTGAACCACCGATGTGGCGAAACAGATATGTAGATGAACAGATAAAGTGAATCACGGCTTTCACCTATTTTCAGACCGTCACTGGACAGTTTATAAACTCACGTGTGAGTTTGAATACCTTTAACCTTCAGCCGATCATCATAGATTCTCATCAATATGTATTTGGATGACTTTACTGGAACAACTGAGTAAACTCCTCCCCTAAACATATCTTTTCAGCTTCCTCCTTCAGCTCTGGGTTTTACTTTCTTTTATTTTACCTTCATGTGCTTTTTATTGATGTTGCTTGAGGGTCCCATTCTGCCCCTGGTGCTTCCAGGCCAAACTTAGAACAGATGTTCCTGCTTTTACCTGGTAATAGAGCTCTGTCAATGCCAAACATTGCTGCATCTTATAACCTGCTTGTTATGTGCTGAGTCGGTCCTGAGGCCTCTTGAAACAGCACCGGGTTTGATACCTGTTATATACACAGTGGTCCTATTATACGCTGTATTTCTTTCATACTGTAACATTTTAGACAAGGATTACTCAATTCAGTCATTCAGATTTCAATGGGTTCCTGCTTTAATGATCCAAAAGCCTATAAAGTTCTGCATAGACTCATTAACTTCAGTCAGATGTATGTGAGCAGGAATACATGAAAAACCTGCTGGATTATGACCAGTCAGTGATTACGACCCTGGTAGGACTGAATTGGATCACATAGACTCTTATTTAAGCACCAAATAAAGGTTCCAAATATATTTCTTTCCTGGTTGCTTCTTCTACAACATTATTTCTCTCTGCTGAAGCTCCATTACGGTAACATGGATCACATTAGATGGTGATGTCAGCAACCTCTAGCAACTTGTAGGACAGCCTCTCTATTTATTTTCCTTTTTAAAATTGACATCTATTTATAGTACAGTCACAAAATTACAACAGAAACCTTGTGACTCATACAGTGTGGAAGTATCACACAATGTCGTCTTCGCGCCAAATTTTAAGGTTTTCAGGTACACATTAGCATATGACAGCTGACATATTTGGATTTTGCTTGGCAAGTTTGTTACAGTGTGTGGGTTATATGAAATCGGTAAATAGGTTAAAAAGGTAAATAACACATTCTGTGAGAAAGTTTTTCGTTAAAACAGCCCAATAAAAAATTCAGGTTTAATCTTAAGGTGAGACTTTTCTGTTAGGTATATTAACATCATGTGGGAAGATTTGACTGAAAGGGAAATCCCAAACAAGATGGCATAAAGTTTTACCTGCTTGATGATAGAAGAAACAGAGATTCTCCACATTAATATGAACTTTGAAAACAAGTTTCTGAGACATGCCTCACTTTCTTAGTGATATAAAATGTATCAGGATACTCATCCTTCCAAAAAAAATAGATTCAGGCTTACAGCTCAGCATTTGATTGAACTGTTTTATACATTTGTTATAAGTCTTAGTACAAGGAAAGGACTCAGAGTTCCTGATAAAAAGGAAATATTCTGCAAAATATTAGATGGAGCAATTCTGGGTGCAGATAGGACGTTTGCTGCCTGAGAGGATGGTAGCAATAACAATGGTCAATTGTCTGTGAGTAATAGGAAAAATCAAGTATATCTGCTTCAGCCGCCCACCTCTGCCATGAATCAGTCGTGACTAATGGGCCAATTTACCAGTTTTGCGTAGCCTACCAATAGGTACCATGACTAATACGATTACAAGTACTATTTTTAATTTAATTTAATATTTTAAAAAGACAAGAGAGAAGAATAAAAAAGGCCAGGCCCAAAGGCACCATCGGCTCCAGCCTTGTCCATGATATTTTCCAAAAACATCAAGGAAAGTTTCTAGGATAAATGATGACATTTTGTCTCTGGAACAACTTGCTATGGTTTCAGCAGACAAATTTAAGGTGTGCTGTTTCATTACTTGAGATGGTAACAAAAGTACTTTTTAAGCACTTGTACAATACACAAGTGTTTCTGTTTCAGACACTGTTCTCTGAAAACTCACATTGTTACATGAAATGATCAACTTCAGGCTCATTGAAGAAATTAAGGATATCTTTCACAGTTTTCATGAGGATGATGTTTTTTTTAAACCCTTTGCTGCTTCAGACACAAGTGTCTATAAAGCTGCTTTTGCTTGCTGCTAGCATCATGATAAATTTGTCAATCCTTTGGGACATCTATTCTTATAGACCAGCCTTTTCTTTCCACTGAAAGCACGTATATATTGAGAAGCACAATGTAATGACAATAGCAATGTCAAATACTATATTTAAACATGGAGTAAAAATAGTAAAGTGAGAGGAGTGCAGGGAGGTGTGCAACCTTGGCCTGCAGCAGCATAACCACAATGATTAAAGGGGTCATCAAAGCCAACTCTAACCATAAACTTTAATCAAAAGGAAAAGATACAGAATGTCTGCTCATAATTTTAATTAAATGGTAAAATGGCTTAGTTTCAATATCTTATTTGTTATTTATGTATAGTGAAATTGGCATTAATTGTATGTAATTTTTTTGCAGATTTTACACAGCAAATAAATATGCTTGTTACTATCCACACCATTTTCTAATAGTTATGTTCGTGGCAACGAGAAGTCAACCATAGATTCAGAATATGACATAATACCAAACAGCTGTGGAGATGAGGATCCTCTGTACCTGAAGCTGCGTGGGGTCACGTGACCGCGTAGTGCCCTCGCTGTACGCAAAGTGCGCATTGTCTCCTGTCATCTTGGCGCACCACCACCCTGGTCAGCGCAGGGAAGTATTTTCTGTCATCACTGCGCGCTCCTACAGCTGACTGTATCACACAATGGGGAACAGGGACGACGAGTATGATTTCTTGTTCAAAGGTAAGTGGAGCTGATGCTGTCGTTGGATAACATCATATGATGCTTTCTTTTTGTACAAAATGTGGCTAAACTGAAGTTAGCATGCTAGCTGCGTTAACGTCAGTGGTCAACATCAGCTGCTGGGTGCAGCTAACGGTAACTAGCTAAATTGTTTTTGTAGCCACGGCGTTGGTAGCGAGTTTACTCCCTCATCGTTTAAATAATATCCCATCCGCCGATATATTGGGTTTGGCTTCGTTTTTATCTGTGTATAACTTATATATTTGTTTTGCTACTAGGTTTTTTCAAAAACTAGGGCGTATAGTGAGTCCTCGCGAGCTAGTGGCTAGTCAGAAAAATGTTGCGATTACACTCACAATAATTCAATAAACTTTATTGTCTTAGAGGAAACCTTGTATGGGTTGTATTTAACTGGAATGAAACATGGATATACAAAAGAAAAACAGCAGTGGCATATTTCTCTAGACCGCTTCATCCAGTTACAAATGAGCGGAAAACGAGTCTCCTTAGTGGGAGGCTTGATCCTCAGGGAGGAAACTCGCACCCTGTGAAGGGAGAGAAGAGGAAACTCTGGTATTGCTTTGTTATTTTTGTCAGGTATCTAATTACTGCGGATCACCGGTACTTTCCACAACAACACCGTTTCTTTTAATGACTAAAGGCTTATTTCCTTACTAAACAACACTCTATCTGAACAGACTGGACCACTGAATTTTATATATGTCACATGATCCTGTTTACACCTGGAAGTTTTGTTTCCTGCCAAAATGCTGCTTCCTATGTCTTGCATTGAGACACAATAATAGCATATTCACACACTGTTTAGTGTGCTGTTCAATTCAATCCAGTTATTTTCTGTTAATTAAATGTATTTCTGTCATGTGCCTCAAGTAAACATGAGGTAGATCTCAAAATGCCAAAGAAAGTTAACACTGAGTCACCCCCTGTAAGTGATAATATTTGCAGGATTTGGTTTGGATTCATGCAGTAAATGGATTATCACAGTATGGGAGATAAAGAGGCACAGAACAAGTGTGGCTGTCACACACCGATTGGAGCATAGTGATGACTCGTCAGGACGAGGCAGGAACAGAAGCCTTGAGAAACTGTTGAGTCAGATTTCCCAGAGTGCAGGCTGTTGGCTGCTCCTTCCTGCCTCGCTCCCAACAGGGCCGAGTCTGATAAGGATTTCTTTCCATAGTTAAAAAATCACCAACCCAGCACTTTCACTTTGAGAATCACTGTGACTGCAGTGCAGCTAGTTACTGATGGAAGCAATTCTGCTGTAGAAAATCCCAAAGTTATTTATGTCACTTGATTCATTGCTGGGTTTTCCACTTTATATTAGGCAGGAATTCATATCCTGAACACTGACTAATTGCCAGAATGCTTTGAAAGCTGAAAGCAGCTTTTTGTTTGGCTGCCAGTGTTGTAATGGTTTAGTGTAACTTGTTTGTTGTTGTTTTCATTTTAGTTGTACTTATTGGAGACTCGGGGGTGGGGAAGAGTAATCTGCTGTCCCGTTTCACACGAAATGAGTTCAACCTGGAGAGTAAGAGCACCATAGGGGTGGAGTTCGCCACCCGCAGCATCCAAGTGGATGGGAAGACGATAAAGGCTCAGATCTGGGACACAGCTGGACAGGAGCGCTACAGAGCGATTACTTCAGCGTGAGGGTTCTTTTTCTTCATCTACCTTTTTAATAAGTACATATTGTGCTGCGTATTCATACAGTTTATGTGTGGACAGGTATTATCGGGGTGCAGTTGGCGCTCTCCTAGTTTATGACATTGCGAAGCACCTTACATATGAGAATGTGGAGCGCTGGCTGAAGGAGCTCAGGGACCACGCCGACAACAACATCGTCATCATGCTGGTCGGAAACAAGAGCGACCTCCGTCACCTCAGGGCCGTGCCCACCGACGAGGCTCGGGCCTTCGCAGGTAAATCAAGTCCTTATTTTGGGGAAGATGTAATTGGGTCGGCCTTTTATATAAAGCATGTCCAACTTCTCTTCCATCTTAAGAAAAGAACACGCTGTCATTTATCGAGACATCAGCGTTGGACTCTACAAATGTGGAAGAGGCTTTCAAGAACATTTTAACAGGTAGGAAGAGGAAGGCCGGGTAATTGAAAAACAGAATGCCATTTTATTGGTAGAGATTTGAAATCTACTTAGAGTGTAAAATCAGCATATCTAATTTTCTAAATGAGAATAATATTGTTCTTTGATCAACTGTGAATTGGATCTGATAACATTTTAAATGTCTGAAGAAAGGCAGTGCCTGAAACGTCACTTTGTTTAGATTGTAAAAGTCTAAAGTCAGTGTGCAGATCTATCTTTTCTTTACACTTTTTTTTAACATTTCAAAACGGACATAAGCACAGCTTCGTTTCGCCCTACGAGATGTAAGATAAGTGACAGATGATATCATGAAGCAGAAAGTAAATCCATTTCTAACTATTAGGATAGAAGTTGTAAAAATGAAAATGCTTGTGAATTTTGGTCCACACAACCCATCCAAAAGATGAACTGATTCACTGACTGCTTTTCTGAAGTGTCTCTGAGCACATGCAGGGACCTGCACAACAGAAAATTGCAGTTTATTTTTACTCACTGCTGCCTAATTGTCTGTCAGTTCTGGGTTCTGGCCTTGTCCTTGCATGCTGATATTCCTTTTGCAACCCTGAATCCTTTATGTTCCACAGAGGAGAAGGAATTCCAGTTTATTTTTGGTTTAATAAATGTCCACCCAGTTTTCAGGCAGTGAACACCTCCCCCATCATGGCCTCCAAGGGGCTCAGCTTTTGTGGTTTGCTCCATTGTTTTCATTCAAATGACTCACTTGTTGCCAATTAACCCAATTAATTGTGACATCTCGTAAACGCCTTGCTAGATGCGTACTTGTTAATTCATTTGAACCTTTTTTAACGGACAAGTCATCATTTATTCATTTATTGTTCATGTCTTTCATATCTTTTCATTTCATGTTACATACATGAGCAGATTTTCCATGAACAAATGTAACAGAAGGAAGAAAATTCTTGAATTCTTTGCTCCTTTTAGCAAAGTAAAGAATAAGCACATATTTTCACGTTTAACCCCCTTTTCCTCACCAAATCACTGTAGCAAAACAAAAGGGAAAGAAATCAGTAGCAAGTGCCTTATCTTCTGATTTTATATACTCCTGCATTATTTTATCCTTGTACATTAGTATTTCCTCTTTCAGTGCACTCTATAGTTTGATTTTGTAAACCAAGGGACACTTGTTTCATCTTTTTCAGTGCAAACTTGATCAGAAAATTAAGTTAACTCATATGGCAAGCAGCTTGGGTTACAGAACTAAGTTCTGAATATCATCTGGCAAACATCTTTGCTTCGCTCTTCACATGATAAGCACAATTTCTGAGTCCACAAGATCATTAAGTTTCATCAGCCTACTTGCAACAAATAATTTATTGGTGTGCTCTCTGTAAGCTTTCTTATTAATAATTTTAATAGCACTTTTTTGTAACAAATACAAAGGCTTCGTAGTACTGCTGTATGCGTTTCCCCAGACTTCAGATCAGGAACTGAAGTATGGGAGAATCATTGTGCAGTACAGCATAAGCAACAAGTACAAAGGATAAAAAATACTTTTGGTGCTGACCGTCTTAATTCCATTTAGAAACAGAAACAAAATAAGGATTTGATGCCAGCAGCTCTATAATGTTGGGATAGATATAAATGAAGGCAGACAAGTGGAGGAATACAAGAACAACAAGCGGCAGCAAATTAACTGGTGACAGGTGAGGGTGTAAGGATTGGAAATAAAAGGAACATCCATCTTTTTTTTTTTTTTTTCGAGGCAAATATTGATCATGGTTCAACATTTTGAGCCAAACTCAAACGGGGATGCTGAAATCTCGCTGCATAAAGGCCAAGGACAGAAACCAAAGTTAGAGGACCATGACTATTGATTACTTGGATGACACCACATCAAATCTGTCTCCTTGACAATTTATGCAAACAGGAGAATCTGACATCTTTAACAAGAATAGACACAGATTCATCCTGCAAGACTGCAAAAGTTAATAAGCAACACAGTGTTTTGATATGTCGCTGCACTGGCATCAAACTTAATTTTCTCTGACTGCAGTGAACGCATCATCTCTCCATTTATGGATTTGTATTTGAACAGTTTCTCACGTTTCGCTTGTCTTTTTATCTCTACTTTTGCTTGGCAGAAATCTACCGCATCGTGTCACAGAAGCAGATCGCGGACAGATCTGCGCATGACGAGTCTCCGGGCAACAACGTGGTGGACATAAGCGTCCCGCCGACCACTGACGGCCAGAAAGGCAATAAACTGCAGTGCTGCCAGAGCCTGTGATGCTCGGTCCGAAGACACTCATCCTCCTGTCTGTATTCACCCCCAACATCACGCCACCAGTGCACTTTCTCCCCCCCAACTCCTCTCCCTCGCTCTACTCATGACCAACTCCCTCATCTCTTCACCCTCTTTTTTGTTTCTTTATCTTTCATTCTGTTTTAAATAAGTACTCTTGAAGTCACTCGTGCTCTTCTCTCCTGCTGAGAGAAACATCTCAGAAGCCTTTATGTCACTTGGTCAGATGAGTGTGTGTGTGAAGGTCCCTGCAATGCAGGAAGGAGGCAGTTGTTTCTGTCTGAATGAAGCTTGTGAAGTCGTTTGAACTCTGCTGAAATGCTGTCATGTTGAGGTTGGGAGGTTATGAAAAACATTTCAGTGGGTGCCACTAGATGGTGGTGTGTAAATGACCTACTGACAGCCACTCCAGCCTGGTGAAGCAGTATTATGTGTTTGACAGTGTGGTTCTTACTACCATCAATTATCATGCCAAAAAATATCTTCATTATGTATTTATTGAACAATATTGGCTTCAGTTGTCATTGTTTTACTTTCAGTAAAAAAAAAATCTGTAAAAATTTACAATAAAAATTCTTGACTAAAGCATTTTGACTTGATGCATCTTCCTCCCTGCTCCCCTTTCACTATTTTTAGTTTGTATTTAATATCCAGATGCAGAGCATTGAAAATGCTCAAAGTAGGGTTTGTTTATGTTTGCTCAGTTTTTTTAGGAAGAAGTATTTTACTTAAAACCGGCAGCTGTTGTAGAAGTTACTATTCATATTCAGAGAGTATTTTATAAGCTCTGAAGTCAACAGCATTCAGAAGTTCATATATATGATTTCTTTAGGGTAGAAAGTCAATTTTATAAATTTCAAAATTCTCTAAAAGTCGTTCATTCATTCCCTGAATTGGATTAAGTGGTACAGAAAGTGAGTTAATAAAAGTTATTAACACTTAGAAATGAGAGCACTGATGCCGTTTTTATGACGGTGGCAGCAGAGATGTGACCAATATTCAGACGGTTCCTTCTGTGGACAGATAAAACATTGCTATTAAAAAACATCCAGTATCTTCATTTTGTTTTTTATTTTGATCAATATAGAGAAGTCATAACTAATAATTTATCCTAAACCAGTTATCAATTGAGTAGTTTTCATACTTATAACTCTTGGATTGTTTTCCAGAAGAAACAATTTACCTCATGTAAAAGTTTAAAGCTTGGCTACTGAACCTTGGTAGATTTTTACATGTGGGTGTCCCCCTAACAAACGCTGATTCAGCACATATTTTACATCCTACCTGTAATGTGAGCTCTCCAGACAGTAAAAGCCAGTCCGAAGTTGACTCACTCTGTCGCTTCCCATCTTTCTTTTCCTCGCTTCCTCTAATAAAGTCTGTTTTTTTGCTAAAACAGCTTGTGTGTTGATGTCCGGTTGACGGTGTGTTCAGTGTTATGCGACGCTCCAGGCTGGAAGACAAAAGGATGAAGTGGAGTCTCAACCTGAGGACACTGCTGGGCAACGGCAGCCCAGTACATATAACAATAGATGTCAGTGTGCCATAATGAGTCAAACATTCAGTTTTAACATTAGAAGTAGACATGACAGATGGAAAAAAAAAAGGAAAGTTAAACCTTTCATTATTTTCACCCAAACAGCACTAACTCGTCCAGGATAACAGTTATTAAGATAGTTCATACCAGAAAGGTTATATTCTCAAAATTTTTTAGAGATCTAATATTAATCCATTATAATCTTTTGAACTAATAAGAGGGTAATCGCATTGGATATACAGAGATTTCTGCTTTAAATCACTGATTTTAAGCAGAAAACCGACTAAAACCTTTATTCAATCTGGTATGTTTTTAGAAAAATTAATAATATAAAATTATTCTTTTTTATCAAAAAAAAAAAAATCATCATCCCAAAATCTAAAGAGAACTCTGAGGCCTAAAAGGTTGTGAATTCCTTAGAGTCTGATAATAATAAAAATAGTAATACATTTTAACCTACATATTTTATTGAGAACTATATAGAGGGTGGAAATGCATTTCCCAGTGCAGATTGGTTGTTAAAAATAAACATCTGAAAGCCACATTTCATGATTTCCAAGGGATGTTAGAAGAGTTGTGAGCTTTATGCGAAGCATTCCACCACAAAACCTCAGAAAAGCATCAGAAAGCCACAGGTCAGCAACTAACTAATATTAGAGAGTATTTCAGCTGAACAGCATTGTGGTGGAAGTGTTACATTCCCAGAGACTGGACAGCTTTTTGTCACAGATTATAATTATGAATTCATCATCACATTAAAGAGAACTTGAACACAATGACACCATCTGTCTGAAGTGTGAACATTTTAACAGGATGATGATCCTCGGCACAGTCAGCCCACCAGGAATGGCTCAAGAGGACTAAATGGAGGGTTGCGGCCACTAAAGAGCTCAAATTTAAATCCTGTCTATCTGTTATGAGCACCTACAGGAAAACTCAAGCGTCTGGAATTTCAGATGGGAAGACTGGGATTGCTCAGTGATCATATGATTGTGCAAGCCCCCGTTATTCATCCAATGAATGGAGTTTTTTATGTAAAGAGCATTTTGGATGGGATACTGAAGTTAATATTTCCTAGAAACAGCAGTTAATATGTTACTAGAGTTTGCGGGTGAAACATTTTCTGTGTTTTGTTGTCTGTTTTCTGGCTCTTGAAGAGTGGGGGCTGCTCCCAGCAGCAACATATGGAATATTTGAATGTTTTCTGACTAAGCTGCTTATGTAGACAACACGAAGAGGAGATTCTGCTGCGAAACCTGACATTAGCTGTTTGTTTTTCATCAGGATTAGTGAGGTCAGAGAGCTGTTGACCAAAACAGAGCTGTTTTAAATGATGAAACCTGCCCCTTAGTCTTCCATCATCATTCAGCGTGATCTGTAAACATCTAGAAAACTACACACAAGCATCTACAAATGATCAGACATTCCTATCCAGATTATTCTCAACTCAGAATTTATTAAGTTTTAGCGGCGTTGCAAACAGTTCTTGGCCGACTGCAGGTACCAGTATTTCGGTGTAGACATCCTTTGTTTCCCACAGCACGATAAACATAGTAACATTAAAAATGTAAAAACTGTGACATTATTTACAAATTATATGCATCAACAAACTCAGCTTCTGGACAAAAATAAAGGATTCAGAAGAACATAAAAATGCACGTCCCATCTGGGTTCATTTGCGTAGATAAAGCAAAACAATGATTTAAAAAAACTTTCCTGGATCTGAATCATGAACTTAAAGAGACTGTGAGGCTTTTTTAGGTGAGATGATCACCATCAAGTCTCAATACACTGACAGGTAGGCAAAGAAGGGAGCAGAGCTCCATAATTTTAATGCAACTTTAACACATTTCCTTAAAGGAAATACAAGGTTCTTTCCTGCACCCCTCCTTTACAGTGCTTCATATCTGTGTCACATCAGATACCAACACTTCCTGTGGTAAATCCTTGTTTATGAGAGATGGAACGGTAAACATGTGGATCATGAAATGTCTTGTGTAAAGCGGCGGAGCCCCCGGGTGCATTACAGTATTATAATCCTTTGTCCTGAGATCAGTCAAAAACATAAACAAGTTTCAAACTGGGGCAGTGTGTGTGTGGGCTGGCCAACCAGGAGCTGGATGTATCAAAGTGCACCAGCAGTGTAAACAATACACCAAGGCGAGGTGATGACTTTTACAGCCAGTGGTTACTGATAACGCCTCGCTGTCGGCGGTCAGTGTCCGACATCCATATTTTTCTCCCCAAAAGCTCTGCTTCAGTTCACCCTACATTAACGCTGCAGGCCCAGATAAAGCTCTACCTCTAACACTGTTTCATGTCACCAAAAATCAAAGTATTTTCCGCCTTTAACACTCAGCTTCTTGTGATTTCTGCACAAGCAAACACTGATTCACACGAATGAACTCCTCTAGACAAGTAAAGTCTGGTTGATAAGTAAAAGTGTACTACAAATGTATGAAAAACAAAACAGTAGTAGTACATTTGAGCCGTCTTCCCACCAGGAGTAATGTTCTGTAATTACAATGAGTCCGATTCTGTGTTGGAATAATGGATCCATGTGAGACCATATAAAACTCTAACGGCATCAAGAACCAAACCAGAGAGTCTTAACTTATCATGTGGGTCAAAGAGTATAAAGATCAATAAACTGATCATCTTCAGTTGCCTTTTTCAAAAACATCTGCACAATAATACTGGAGTCGCCTCTTGACACCTGCGTTATCTGAAAATGTACATTTACTTCTGGGATCTTAAAGCTTCTGCTTTTGGCCTCACGGCTCTACATCAGGTCCTTTGCATCAAACTTGTCTGAACAAAATAAGTTATTTAAGCGCTATTGTAATTACCTTGGAGCTCGTCTCCCTGTGGACCGATAACTGCGTGCATAAGAGGCAATTAACCACCTCCTCGTAACCTAATTGAGAGGAGAGAAGAAATATTCAAAAGTGGACCAGGCTGTGGCCTAGAAATCTGGATACCAGTCACACCCTACACTTTATGTCCTTCTGAGATGATCAGCTGTGACTGGCTGATGAGGTTAGAGTGACACCAACATGAGAGAAGCACGAAAGGCTGCAGGAAGATTAAAAATCCCCCATTTACTGTGATCGTGGAAAAGCAGACAAATGTGTGAGCCAAAAGCTGACAAAAGTAAAGATGTATTAGTTCACTGCACCAATGGTGAAATGTTCCTCTAAAAGCCTTTTTGATGGAGTTTAAGTTCCATCTGTATACACACTATTTCTTCTTAAGTGCTGAAGATACAGAAACCTCAGTGAGGACACTGTTGAAGCCTACTTTAGTAGAAATAGTAAATCCAATCACTCTCACTGTGAATTAAAAAATGCACTCAGTTAAAACTCCTGACAGTATTTAACAATGCAGCTTGTATGCATAGTTGTGCATGTTGGTAACGGTCCCTTTATGTACGGGAAAGGCCTCCATGTCCACAGTGTTTATTGCACAATCTCTGGTTTTCCACGTGTGATGCAGCCACTCATTCTTGGATGAAGATGTGGAAAAAAACCTGCGGGATAAAAGGTTTTAAGTTCAAGTTTTATCTCAGACTGCACACCGAGATCTGGATTGTGAAATATTAAGCAAAGATCTGAGGCAATCCCGCAGAGATCCTCAGATGTGGAGACAAAACAAGGCCCCTGTACGTGGATGCCCACATATATGAGCGTCCCTTTAGACTGAAGGGGACGCACTTTCCATTTCGGTCTTCTTAACAAGTCGGTCCATTCCCCATGTTTTTTCATTATATTCGACCATTAGGCGATCACATCCACGCTGAGACAGCTTCCCCTTTCTTCTGTGCCTTTGCATAATCTTGGTCAACACCCATCGTGACGACAGACATTTACATGAACGCATTCTGCTCCAGCAGGAGGACAGACTTAGCAGAGGCAATGTGAAAAAATATGCAAAGAAAAAAAAAAAAGAAGTGGAAGAAAGAAGAAAAAATAGCCCACAAGTGCTGCGTTGAAGTCAAGCCGACAGGCACAATGCATCAGAGTCAGCTCCATCCCGTCTCATACTATACTCTCGTTGGCAGACTTCTTTGTGAGTTTGTTAGAGAGCAAGGAATGCTGGGAGGAGCTGGACTCCTTGGCTTCAGGAATGATGAGACGGACTCTCTGGTTTGTTCTCCTCCACTCGGAGTAGAGCTGACAGTGGTAGCGGAAGGACACCTGAGGACACAACCAACATGGAGATGAAGGTTTAACATCACAGCTTCAGATTTGGCTTATAAAGCTGTGTGTGAGTTTATTCCGTACCAGGGTCCAGAGGACGTAGATGGTGAAAAGGGCGATGGTAAGGGCTATGAGCCCGACAGCCTGCAGCCAGCTTCCCAGCTGAAGGTGGTCCTGAGCGCCCCTCAGGCACAGCCAGCCGGAGATGGCTGCTAGAGGCGTGATGAAGAGGAAGCACACCATGTCGCAGAAAAGGGTCCTCTTCTCGTTACGAGGCCCGGGGTCCTGGAGCCACTGTGGAGCGAGAAAGAGGGTGAGAGGGCAGAAAAACAGAAGAGCGGAGGAAACAGAGAGGAAGTTGGAGAGATTTGCAGTTACTCAAAAGCAGAAACGATACAAGGAAAAAAAGCTAAAAAGCATGCAGAGATTTAAAAGAAACAAAGAACTTCCCGTCTTTCATTCATGCAAAAATGACCACAAGTGAAGAAGAGTGACGTGGACGAGGAGAAAGATGCAGACAAGGCGAAGGACATTGACCTGTGTTACCTCTGTAAGCGGCCGCGGTCGGCGCTCGATGCTGAACTCGGTGTGGCAGAGCTCGCAGTAGCTGGTGTTGGAAGACGACAGCCACTTCTCCAAGCAGCTCTTGTGCACGGTGCCCAGCGTTCCTGTGCAGTGGCACGGGGACAGCAGAGTCTCGCTGCTGCCTCCCTCGTGGCAGATACGGCAGATGGGACCCTCACTGACACAAAATAAACATGGAGGTAGAGTTGTTCCGATACCAGTATCGGCATCGGAAATGCCTCCGATACTGCCTAAAATTCTGGTATCGGTATCGGCGAGTACTGGAGTTCAGGTAGCGGTGACTACTGGAGTTCAGGGTGCAATTCAATACCACATAATTTATGAAAATAAGTAGGCCTATCTATTTACTGATTATCTCTATTAGCTCTGACAGTTCTTTTTTTTTGTTCTTAAAACAGTTTCACTGTGCAGCCGTCTGCAGCCTGCTGTTTTAGACGGTTAGACAAAGAGCTAATAGTAATGATGTCAGCGGTGGGGCAGTATTTCACACTGAATACTCCCACCAGCAAGACTAAATTTGAATATGAATGGCTTAAGTTTGTATTCATTCATGTTTTACAAAGATTTTAACCTGAGCCAGGCCTTACCACAATGCTAATTATATCATGGCCATGCAGGTGTAATATGACATTTGTTTTATAATATATTGGTATCGGTACTTGGTATCGGCCGATACCAATAGCACAAGTATCGGAATCGGTATCGGGAGGAAAAAAATGGTATCGGAACAACTCTAATTAAATGCAATGCATACTTAACCAACCAAAGTTTAATTTAAACTTTTAAGACACATGGGATACCCAACATGATATTTCACAACCACAATTTTATTTTTTGAATTAAAAAAAGGACACCATTACTTTTAACATTTTTTGAATATTGCAGATAAAAAATAAAAACATGGCATAACCTAATTTACAGTCCTTATGCTGACATTAACTGTTGTTCCAGAAATTCCAAAGAAAAGATCTAAAATAAAAGTTCATTGAACCGTCAACACGCTGGTAATCAGTGAAAGTTTTCCTTCTTAAAACTGTTTGTCTCAAAAACAACCAGGTTTGGTTTCATTTGTGGAAATATCAAAGCTCAGATGCAGATTCGGTTCATCAGCACTACATAAAAATATCAACTCTATAATTCTCTGCTATCAGGACTTACTCTGATTTAATTGCTTCCTTACCTCACAGAAATAAGTCCCCATGAAAGAATTCACCGCATTTCACAGCGGCCACAAAGTTGTGGCTGAAGTGAGGAGCCTGCAGCTGCGAATGAGCGCAGCACATCACCTCCTGCATGAATATTCAGCCAGACGCACATGGCGTGGCAAAGGTTACAGATTATAAATAAACACCCAGATCTACCACAACCCCCCAAAACCTTTCATCTTTCCATAATACTGCTGTGTCAGCTGTATCGTGCTCACGCCACCCGAACGCTGCGACTCCTTTCAACGCTGCTTCACGACACCATCCGGAGCACGAGTCCAAAACAAACAGCATGCTAATGGCTAATCAGTAATGCATGCACGCAAACATTTGGAGTCCGATTATTTTCATCCCTAAGAGAAGATAACATCTGCAAATATTCCGTGCCAAGCGCCATTTCTTTTCCTGCAACAACACATCAGCTTATCGCCCAGCATTTGTGTTTTTATGATAAAAAGTGTTACTTCAGATGCATCTCAGGGAACAGCATCACGCGAATTCACCTACAATGTATCAGTATGCTAGCTGGCTCCAGTGCACTATGATGGGCCAAAATCCCAGTGGTTGCCTCGTCCTGCCCTTTGTGGTGCGAACATGTGTGGGTGTGTGGCATTGACTGGAATGTCACATTCACGCTCTGATGCTAACTGAGTCTGGCATGTGCATTAGTCCTTTCTTCTGTTTTCACTGAGAACCCAGCTCCAGTGAATGCAAGAAGAGGTTCATGGTACCGCTTAAAAAAAAAAAAAAACCTTGACTGTGCCAACACCTCACCTAAAGGTTACCATCTGCCCCAAAGTAGAGATGAGTCCGCACCTTGCAGGCAGAATGGTGGCTGCATGAATAACGGCTGCAGCTTTCTGCGCACCATAAATCAGGGATGGTGTTAATAGAGCAGGGTTGACTTGGCGCCCATCGGTGAAAAACAAAAGCATCAAGTGAGCCAGAGTCGCGTACAAACCCTGACTTCATCCTGTTAAACTGCACTCCGTTGTAATTTGGGGAAAATGCCCACCACTTGGTTACAGAAGCTAATCAAAGTCCAAGATTACTTTGGCACAAAGTACCACACAACCGTTGTACTGATGCACTTTTTCCATTGAACAGTGCAGCTCACTTTAGTATTCTCCACTTTTTTTTTCCTACTTCAGACACCTGAATCAGTTCAGCTTATCACTACAGCAACAGAAACAGGACAACGCGGCCGCTGCACAGCTTTGCTCTGCAGCTGCTCAGGGTGCAAAGTGTTTGACCCTAAAATACAAAGTGTAAATCAGAACATTCAGCACGTATGGATTTGTAATTATGTGTCTGCGGTTTGTCAACAGAAATGGGAATTGTGCTCATGGATCTGTTTCCCGAAGATGAAGGAAGTCTGCTGCTCCGCGCAGGACTTGGTTGTTGACATGCTATTGTTACACCCACAGGTGAGAACTCTGCCTGCGTCACTCATCAGCACTAAATGGGCTAATTTTGACTTTAGTTAATGCTTTTAATTCATTTACCACAACACAAAACAATAATATTGATTAAATCAACTCAGACTGGGCTCCTACAGAGAATCCAGGCCATGACAGAGACAACCAGCAGCAGAATCGTGGTAACAACGCTTTAAAAACAGCAGAAATAAAGAAGGATTTGGCATGAAGGATCTTAAACCAGAAAATTTTCACCCTTCCACCAATGGAGAAGTTACAGGCTTCAAAGCTTTTCCGTGCTTTCATCTGCTTGATTGTGTAGGAAGTCATCTGAAGCGCCAGATGGTTCACATTCTTAGGAAACTGAACCGACGGCTCTTTGTCTCATCCAAAGCTTCGATCTTTCCTGGATAATGTATGAACATCGATCTGATCACATCAGTCAACTGTTTAAAAGGTGTGTAGAGGGTGAACTGGCATAAACGCAAAATACTCTGATAATGCCTCGCATCTTACACATCAGTCATGTGACCGAACACAAACAACATAGTACAAAGCAACACTCATATTCATAGCTATTCATATTTATCTATATTAGATATATAAAGATATTTATATAGCTATATACAGACGGATATACACAGACAGACAGACAGATAGGCAAGGCAAGTTTATTTATATAGCACTTTTCAGGTTCAAGACAATTCAAAGTTTTTTAGTGAAACGATCAGGTCGAGGTTCTGAAGCAGAAACAGAATTAATCTTCTACACGGACAGTTTGGCTTTAAAGCTCTGCAAAATGCTTCTCTGGACAAGACTGAGCCATTTTATCTACTGTCCATGTGAACGGAGTTGCCATCGTATGTCGCGTCTCAAACAGCAGCTGCTGTGTAGCAAACAGCTGATTCAGAGATCAGCTGGCAGCCCGTGCACACAGCTACAAAACGGATTTTAAAAAAGGAGATATGGGATCCCTGGCTTGCTGGTGGAGTGGCTTAAGACAGAAATCTGGTTGCCCATTAAACTGGTTTTTACCACAAGGTTTCCGGACATGTGGTAGCCATAGAAATGTCATATAACTCCAAATAATGCAGAAGGCAACTCAAACTTAGTTGAGGAATGGAAAATTAAACTTAAACTTCCAGCTGTGCTGCAAGCAGGATCAGCCAGGTAACCAGAACTCTAACAATCTAATTAATTATAGATTTAAAAGCTTAAAAAAACGGATCTCCTGCATCCGTCCTCTAAATGCTCGGCTGTAAAACTGTCAGGATCTTTATAAAAAAGGGAGGATGAGGTGGTTTTTGGTGGATTCGGTTCGCCGCTGTGACAAAGCACCAACATGGCCAATAACAGCTTCTCACTCCAAGATGATGCTAAATTCAGATTTTTAACTCTGCTATTCATGCGTAAATATGTTAAAACAATGACAGTGCTAAATTAACAGACTTGCATTATCGGTTTCATTTGGACAAATCCCAAATGAATTACATAAATGTAGGCTTTATATTTTTCACAATTATCTGGCAACCCCCTGAAATTATCTGGTAACCCCGCAGTTTGAGAAGCACTGGTCTGCACCACCCCGTTAATAGCTCCCAAACAGTCTCTTTGACACTGTTAGTAAGCTTGTAATTAACAAGTGCAGCCCAAGGCAGTGATTATGTGGCATGAGTTTGGCAGACAGAGCCACTCATTGATTTCAGTTCCCTCTCATGTAAAAAAAAAAAAAAAAAAAAAAAAAAGTCCCAAAAATCAATTTCAGTTTTAATTTGAAGCAGATGGGAAACGACAGGATTTGTGACAGCTGTAGTGAAATGTAAAGCAACAAGGTCGTCTGTGGCCTCCATATTTTCTGGCTGGAAATGTGAAGCTGACACTGACTGCGAACTGCACAGAAAATATTCAGACTCTGATTTCCGAGCAGAGCAGGACAAAGCTTTTTACACAAAAATCTCGTGACTCCTAGACGCATTAAAGTTGGCAACAATGCACGGTGCAGTGCTACTGCCATCACCCAGCGGTGTGCACACCACCACTTCCATCATTCGTTATATTAGCTCAATTTTTTTGGACTAACAAGAATACTTGTTAGTCAGTACTTTATCTATTGACTAACAAGAATACTTCTAAACGAGAGGGCAAAGCTGCACAGTAGCAATATCTGCATGTCTGTAGAATCAGTTAATTTAGTTTATGACACCATGAGAGCTTCGCTGCTTCAATGGCAGTTTGGGGAAACTACTTTTTTGGAGCAGGTTCACAGCAGCTGTCAGTGGTTTAGAGCTGGCCCCGTCACACTGAGCAGCCATGAATGGTAACCATGAGACAAGATGCGACTGCTCTAAGAACTTTCTCCGCTGCCCGAAGGAGAGGGGATCGTGCAAAGACGAACTCCAACCAGGCGCAGAAATCCTCTTTGCCTCCACCGCACCACCCAGTTCAACCAGCTTAGAAACAAGGCTGCAGCCGTCACACACTGACAGAGTCATTTATGGCGTACAGTCCAACGGATGCAGCCGAAAAGCCAGCATTTAAATAAACATTGCAACAGTTTAATGAGCAGTATGATTTACCAGAAAAGCGAACATCTCCAAAACTGCAACCACACACTTGTACAACCAAACGAAGCGCGATGTACTCTGGAATTTAGAAAAATAGTCTTTACTCAGCTTTGACAGCCATTTATTTACAAAGGCTGTATGAAAAACAGATGTAATCCTCACTCATGTTCAACGTGTCGGAGCTAAAAGGTTGGTGGTCTTCATGAGGTGATTGTGTGTAAACACATTAACATTATGGCTCAAAGTATTACAGTGGCATAAAAATTTACTTGGAAATGTATTAGTTAAATGCAATAACCTCCACATGCTTGAAAGATAAGGCAGTGGAAAAATACCCGTGATTATTCTAATAAAATCACATTGAAATCCACCTTCATACCATTTATGTCAAGCTAAAATTATGTTGGAGTAGAAAAAATAGGAAATAACAGAATAAAACAAAAACATTTTTTAAATAAAATGCATGATAAAAGAAAATATATTTAAAATAAAAATCCATTCATCTATAGATTTTTGGTTTAAATATAATTTTTAGACAACAAAACATCACATCAGAATATTAGTTACACTTTTATTCCATTTTGTAATGTAAACAAAGAAAATGTAATCAAATACAATTAATTAACCATATTCAATTTACTTCACTTATACCCATCTTTTAAATCTTGGAGTGAATCATTATCTCTTCTATGTTTCCTTGTAATTTATTCCTACAGTAGCTTGTATATGCCCAAGCATGATCCGAACCTCGCCTCCCCCATTCATTTCCATCTGACTGGGAACATAAAAGTACCTGAACAGCGGTCAAAATGCAGGTGAATAAGATCTAAAATCCAGTAATTACAGATATCCAGTTTTATGCAGAGGGCCCAAACCACTCAAATGTTAAAGAAACCACCGCTGGAGGTGGAGGGGGGGTGGATAACGGTTACAGGAGAAGATGTTGGGTTGGTCGTGTCGGGACAAATTAAGCTTTTCAAGCAGATACAGGTCAAAACATACCAGAATAGAAATACGATCAGAAAAAAATACAGCAGCGTTGCCACATCAGATACGAGGGAAGGTTGTGTGTGCGTGGAGAGTATGTGGAAGAAGACACAGAGAGATAATGTGGGTCCATCCAGGCATGATACCTGTCAACATGGAGTCAGGTTACCAGTCAGCCGTGAACACAGCCGGGAAAAACAACCCGTCTCACCTTGATGCTGCATCTTCAAGAGAAAGTCATTTTCTCTGCACTTATTCAGTGAAATGATGGAACTGCACAGGTCATAGTGGAGAGAAAACAACTGTGGTAATTACTAGAAGTGGATCCACTTCATTTTGTTTCAATTTATCTATTACTCAAGTGTATTAAAACAGATCTCAGCTAATGAATTATTACTCAGCCTGATAGACGCATACATAACTACAGTTCATTCTGTTTTACCTCGATATTTAAAACAACATAATAATCAGGAGTCGCACACACTCATACAGTGTTGAACAGATCTTACAGGTTAAAATCTGGACTCAATACTGCTGATAGATACAATCTGAACAATTAAACTGCAATGATTCATCGGGGACAGGAAAAAGAAACTGGATGATGCAACGGCTGGATTGTTGGTTGCATTTGGGAAATCAGCTGACCTCATTTTTCAGTGGAAAGTAGATGAACCGAAACAAATGCAGTGGAAGTACTTAAAATGGTTCTATGCAGCATTATCATCGTCATACAGCAGCTTGGAAGTAAGTATTTTGCTTGACTGACCTGTTCTGATGAAAAAGCGGACATTTCCTCCTCCATCAGGTCTCCCCCTACCAGAAACGG
>JAVQJG010118574.1:0-21286 GCA_036024015.1 Craterocephalus amniculus
TCACAACTTACAACATCTGCACTTTGAATTTAGGTCAACTTCCTGAATGGGTGATTGAAATGAAAGCATGTTTTCCCATAAAATCTAATATTTGTGATCTGTTTTAAAGAAAAAGACAGGAAGAATAAAGAAAATCGGATTTGGTTTTAAAAAATCTGAGATTGTATTTTTTGGCCATATCGCCCAGCGATATTGGTGCAAGTATTGGTGCTTGCACAGCTGGCACGTGCAGATGCAGACACAGTAAAGATCAGAATACACCTGAGATCAATACTCTATGCATTTGTTAACATATCACAATCGTATTGCCATTGTTAAATTCAACACTGTTGTGTTTCACATATTTTTTGTTATTATGCAACCCTAATTTAAATTAACAGCTTTGTGTAAAAAGAAAAGTTACAAAATGTTTCAAAACACTCTTTATCAACTCAATTACTTCACTGCTTACATGGCCAAGCAAATGTTGTTTTGGCCCAACAAAATAGTATGCAAGTAAATTTAGTCATTTTCAGGACAATGTCTATGCAATACAACCACAACACACCAAGTAATTATCAGCCCCTGCTACCTTCTGATACTCCCCCATTGGCCAGTAAGTCAAGCCAGTAAGCCCCTATTGGCCATTGAAGTCAATAAGCTAAATATTGTGCAATATTGATGTTTGGCCAGTCAAAACTTTTGACTGATAAAACTAGTTAAATGTTTGGAGACACCTACCCATTAAATGTGTAGGCGTAACCAAACTTTTGACTGATATTTTATACATCTCTATGATGCCAATTATGTAAATTTTATTATTAAAAGGCTTTGCAGATATACAGCTGTCATTTATGCTTTCAGTCAATGCAAACAATGTCAGAGTGCAGAACAGCAGGAAGTTTTTTAAGTGTCGCACCCCTGCGTTTACAGCATTACTCTGGCTTCCCCTGTGCAGCTTCCAGGTACAGTAAGAGGGTCGACTCAACGGACAGAAGTCAGTTTGTCAGCATTGTAATGAGTTGATATGCCATTTTACTTTAAATCAATTGAATACCCTCCTTTAAAAGGTTATGGAGCTACATATAAACGCAGCATTGTGATGCAGGACAAGAGTGACCAGAAGCTCTCCACACAATGATGAGCTGTTTTGACCTGCACTAGTACAGCTCTGTTTCTGTCATTATCTTCCTGTCTGATGCCTATTCACACACTTAATTACTCTGATTGCAGACATGGAGTGCTTTGTTTGTCTGTATGTGTGACAAAGAGTGGGTGGTAAATACATTTTTATTGCATCTGCGTGGGCTTTTGTCATCAAACTCAGTAGCACGCTGAATATTTACTGACTGATGCTGTATCTGCAAGACTCCTCTGTCACACTGTTATTAGCTGTGTCCCAATATGGGGTCTGAACACTTCGAAACCGTTTATTTGTTCGTGACATGAAACAGCTTACCTAGTGTGAGAGGATTTCCAATAGTGCTCCGGTCCCCTGTTGCCTAGCAACCGCAGATGTGATTGCTAGTTTTGCATGTCGCTTTTTTGAATACTTACTATGACTGAGTTGGTTTTCTTACATTTTTTAAAATTAATCGTGTTGAACAAATGCTCTTGTCTGAGTCAAAATATCCTGATCGTATCACTAAAAGTCTTATTTTAAAATTTATTCAGAGGTTAACTTTTAAAAAAAAACAACCAGAAAACAAAACGGTAGACCACATTGACCACTTAGAAATCCACAAATGTTAAATATAACGTGATCTTGATTTTAACACATTTAAAGTTTTTTTTAAAATACTTGGTTTCTGTCCCACCTGTAAGGTAAAAGAAATATATTAAAATGTTTTCTTCAGCACTTCGCTGCTCATTTTCACACTTCTTCAAAATGAATTATAGGAGAAAAGAGGCCACGTAGGATGATCTGCACTACCAGTGCCTTTCACAAAGACCCAAATGGAGTTCGGGTTTGTAGGGTGGATTTAGAGGCTCTTTCGGAAGCTTTCGAAATGGGCCAGTAGGTGCACCACTGTAACATAGTGTGCAAATCTGAATGTGCTGATTTGGGAAACAGTCACTGTCACACATTTAGCAGAGAAATCGAATGTACAAAAAAGCAAGATTAAAGAAGTAGTTCTGTAATGCTTAATTCTTTATCAAGCACTATTATGCCATTGTGAAAAATTTAACTGCATTTTGTCAAGCAACAAAAGAGAGATTAGCAAAAATGTAAAAGTCAATTTGCTTGTATTGTAAATCACAAGATTATATAATGTGATAACAGAAATAGCTAATTAAAAAACTAAAACCAAACCATCAAAAAAAAAAAAAAACAACATGATCCTTTTGTCCGTTGATGGTAGGCTGAGAGTAGCAGAGAAATACGGTCTGCTGACATTGACAGGCTGTGTAACTGCTTCAGATTTCCAGGCTATTTCTTTTTTAGTTAAGGATATCAATATTATCAAATATATGGTGCAGGGTGCTTACCAACTACTTTTCCAGTCATCCTGGAATAATATAGTCACTTCCAAATCTTCCCTAGGGTGCATTACTTTGAGAAATGTGCAGCAGGTTTGAAACCAAACTCTCTCACTCTCACTGGATAATATGAGTTGCTATAATTGGCTGGGTTAATGAAGCTGATGAATGATTTTCACACTGATCACTACTCCCTGATGTCATGTAGCAGTGAGATGTGCAAGTGCTACTGGCCTGTTTTTTTGGGTCAGCTACATATGTCACAGATCGCTCACACATCATTTTATAACAGTAACTTTCACCTTTACCGGACTTTTAGCTTACTAAAAGTAAAAGTGGGGGAATGTAAACAGAAACTAATACATTTGTGAATTTCATGGCAAAAAAACCCCCCAACATGTGGTCTATCCACCCTGACATGGTCTATCCTCAACCACTGGAGTCCTTCACATTCCCATTACCGTCTCAGTAGGGAACACTGCCTTCTGTTATGGAGTCATTTCTCTGCACAGTTGTGGGCATAAATGGTGTTTATTTGATTTCCCTGCATGTTTTAGTCTACACCCTATTTATTTATTTATTTTGCATTGTCACGCATCATTTATAAATCGACTGGTACGCGTAATAGATTGCATTTGTTAACACCGGGAGGAGACCTCGGGGTAGACCCAGGACACGCTGGAGGGATTATATCTCTCAGCTGGTCTGGGAACGTCTCGAGATCCCCCCGGATGAGTTGGTGGATGTGGCCGGGGAGAGGGAAGTCTGGGCTTCCCTGCTTAGGCTGCTGCCCCCGCGACCCGACCCCGGATAAGCGGAAGAGGACGGTACGGTATGGCGTAATAGATTTGAAATTATTGATTGGGAAAACTAGATGCTTTAAAATGCTCATATAATGTAACCATAAGTAACAGATGTAGAATAAATTTGCAAGTAAGAACCCTCTCTATTGTTATACCAATTTCTGTCAGTTTGTGCTGAAAAACCTTATTTCGCATTCGATCTCTGCTTCTCTGTCTTTGATCCTTTTCTTTTCTGCTGCGGCTCATTTTCTCTGAATCTTCTGCGTAAATCTTCCTAATTAGGAGCCATAGAGGTTTCCCAGAGGTCTCTGAGCTGCTGGCCCACAAGAGCTGAAGGAACAATCAGTGAATCTGTCGCCAGTGATTAAACCTCTGAAGAGAAGGCTTGATGCAGAGACCAACCAACTAATCACTTGCGCTGGATAAATATCCTGTTGTTTTGTTAATGGAAGTGATTATTCTATTCACCTTAAGTAAATTCTGCTTACTTAGACATATGGAGAGCAGGAGGCAGCAAAGCTGTTCCTTGTCTGAGATGGTTTTATCTCTAGTAATAGAAACAAAACAAAAAAAATAGGTCCTGAATTTTACAATGCATGAAATCAATATAGTGCCAAAAAATGAAAAATTTACTACCTTTCTGTTCGATAAAATGTTTTAACAAGAAAGAATAAGAGAAAGGCGAAACTGATATAAAGTGCTGGTAATGGCTGGGTGGAGGATGTTTAATGTGGTTTAATGATATTACTTGGAAAGACTGGCATCTGTCAGATTCTAACTTTGTTTGTGGAACACACATTGTCACAAATACATTCATAATTGGATTTGTTGTTGTGTTGAGCTTGAGCCCTGGTTGTTTACCCTGAACGAATCTCCCGCATGAAAGTAACACAAAGGGACACTTGGGCACAATCCCACACCAAAGCAGCATGTGTTCACTGAGGTCTTTTTAAAGCAAAAGTTGCTGAATCAGGAAAGAATGTAAAAGAATAAAATGCCTGAAAGATTCAGAGTCCCCCCCCCTTTTTTTTCCATCTCGTGGAATTTATTTTTTATGAAAAATAGCTGACATCTTCCTATAGTTTACTTTTGAGCTTTTTCCGCTCAGGAACACCAGAGGTTTTGTGGAGAGTGTATGTATATTTTGCTCCAGACTTTTTGCTGATGTTGACACATGAACTCTGAAGATGTGTGCTGTAAACGTAAGGGAATGTTTTCTGAAGATGCAAGAGCATAATTTATAAAGTGCACAGTGTAAATGTGTTTTATGCAGAGTGCAGGATAAAAGCTTATTGATGGCTATGTTTGTGTTGATATGAATATCACATGTATTTAAAAGCATGCACCATGTGGTCAGAATCTCTTTGCATTACAAGCCGAGCAAAGGTTGAAGTATTGTTTTACAACAGGTTATTTTCATTGAAATATATTCTAATGCTTCATTAAGTAGTTCTGATGCCTAAGCCTAACTGAGAGCTGTTGGTGTCACTAAACACTGAGTTATAGGGCAATTGAAAACAAAATGAAAAGTAAGGAAGGAAATAACTGAATCAGCTCCTGGTCTCCAATAAAGGAATAAAAGAAAATGTCAAAAATCAAGATGTGATTCAACAAAAATAAATTATCCTTAAATTTAAATAAAATAAGTTTCTAGGTGTAATACTGAATTATATAAACAGTTGGAAATCTCATATAAGACATATAGATAATAAGGTTTCAAGAAACAACTACATTTTTCATTTAGTAAAACACATTTTGTATAATTAATCACATCAAATTCTATATTTTATATTGGTTTTTCCTTATTTAAAGTACTGTGCAGAAATTTGGGGTAAAACAGATGTTCTTTATCTTCACTATGCATACAGCAAAAAAGTTTCCATATAGATGTACTGTATACTTCAATCTTAATGTGGATATATTTATATCAATTTGACTGTAAATATTACTAGGTGTAGATAAGGGCTGGCTGAATGAGTGGGGCTGGATAAGCTTGAGCTTCTTCCCACTCCTTTTGATGTTTTTAGCATCACTTTTGTGTAGTTAGCTGTTTTCAATATGTTTAAATGAACTAAAAAAAGTTTGTTCACAAGGATTTTGTGGTGAAAAGGAAAATGGAGGCCAGCTTTCTGAAGTCATGACATCTCTCCAATACTGCTAGTACTATCCAGTTTCACTCACTAAATAAAATGGAAGATATCAGTGTTTGCACCTGTAGTAACAATTGGTTAACTATTTTAGTTTCAAATCTTTAAAAAGTTTGCAGTTAGTTTGCAATGAAATAAGATGTGGTCTTGATGACAATAAATATTTATGTAATGAAGAGATGTAACGAAAAGGAAACTGAGAATTAATTCTGTAAAAAAAAATGTTGTTTATTAATTTTATTAGTCTGTGGCCCTGTATTATTCTTGTAAATTGCAGTCAAAAATACAAAAACCTCTTTCATCTATATGCATTGACCTCACCAATATTGATTTCCTTTTATTATCACATTATGTTTATGAGGAAATAATGACTCCATGCATGTTGATGGCACAGCTTTGAAGGGCTGGCAGTAACACAGTAATACTAATCAAATCATGAAACTATAAGAGTTGTTTAAAAATGAGCCACTTGGATGCAAGCTGAAGAATGGACATATAAATGATCACCTATTTTGATTGATTCCAAAGGTGAGTGGATTCAGACATATAATGAATGCACAGCGTTTCCAGATTGAACATAAAATATCAGTGATGTTTACTGAAACAACTAACAATCCCTCAATCTTTTTTTCTTCACTGTCATTACTGGTTTGTAAATGTTTTTACTGTCTTAGTGTTTTGTTACTTCCACCCTTGAGGCTGCTGAGGTTGATTTGATACGTATCAGTTCTTATGTTGCAAGTGATGAAGAATGAATACAGCGGTGGTAATGATGCATGATAGAACATGGCCCTATTTTCATTCTACCACGACTTTTTAATCAAATCAACTTTAATTGGGTTACCTGATAATATATCACTCTGTTTTTTCAATTAACTTCCAATCTTATTGCTCCATTTAAAAAATATATAATGTCATTTCAATGGGAAAAATGGCAGCGCCCCGCTCAATGTGAAAGCAACATTCCTCTTTTGCATTCCTTATCAGGTGCAGCTTCATAGCTCATACTCTATATTAGGTAATAGGATGAAATGTAGCCTGATTTGAGTGTTTTCGCTGGTTAGGCAGCACAGTGCTGCCTCACATCAACAGGTCTTCTGGTTTGATCTGTTTCCATAGCCTTTCTGTTTGGTGTTTGCGCGTCCTCCTGTGCCTGCATGATTTTTCTCCAGATACTCTGGTTTTCTCCAGTCCATACACATGCATTATACTCTGGTTGTCTTTCCTTGTGTATTTATTCTTTGATGGATGTCACCTGAAATAGACTCTGAGCCGGATTATGCAGTTAGAGGGGATGGATGCTCTGTTGGAGATAGGTGTATTGGAACATATATCTTTCTCCAGCAACAATTAAACCTCTTAAGCAATGTTTTGTATAGTTAAAATAATTTTTTACACCATTATGATAATACCTCTGTGCCTTCAATATATATCTCACATATAAAACATCCACTGTATAGTAATAAGAAGAAGCTTCCCTTTTGTCATTTGCGTGTTCATTTCTTCAGGGTTACTATTTTTTCTCAGAAAATAGCCATGGTCCTTTTGTAACAGATTAACGCTTGTTTTCCACATTTCCAGTGAAATAAGGGGTTCTTAATAGGTCTTGACGTCACTTGTTTCTCCTCTGCTCTCAAAATATGCCTTTGGAGGTAAACTGAAGTCAATGCAACTTTTAGCTGAGCCACAAAGACAAACAGCAAAGCAGCTAAAATGTGATAATGGGAAACAGAAGCAAAGACCAAAACAACTTTATAGATTTTCATAATAAGCGGGATTTAAAAACACACAGACATGATACTCAAACACATAAGCTCTCAATAATAATGTTGTTTGAAATAATGTTCAACAACATTGTTCCACATTACCAGCTCATGTTGCTCTCACTGCTTTGTAAATAGTAAAAAAAAACTGCAATAATAAAACAAAAATGGATATATGGATATATCAACATGGTCACCAAGCTGATTTTACTCCTTCAAGGGACAATCCCAGTATTTTAACCTCTTATTCTCTTTTTTACTGTTTTCTTTGCAGCACTTTAGATGATGAGTGCACCAACCTCCGACAGCAAAAACTAGACAGACAGGTAAGACTTTGCTGTTCCTCTTCCAATTCCAACTAGATGCGCTCAGAGAGTGCAGTCATCCATCAAGCCATTGGAAGTTTTTATTTTACAGTGTTTGTGGGCATTCATTTTTCATATAGAACCTTTAATGAAAAAAAATCAAAATCTCCCAATTGTAAAGAATCCTTAAAAAGACTCAACATCAATCATATGAAATCAGTTTGATCATCACAAACTTGAGGCTGATCCAAGTGGCAGAGATGCCACTTCTGTATGACTCGCTGTTTCCTTATGTGGCATTCTGTTTTAGTCTCTCAGACAAGGAAAACAAAACTGCGTACACTAAAACAAACATCAAATACTCTTGAGCCTAATGTTTTCCGTCAACATTTTTCTGACACAAATATTTCAATGTAACATAACAGCAGAAAACCAGTTAGAAAAAACACAATCCTTTGGCCAAACCAATGTTTGCCCGCATCATACTTAGCAAACTGATACCGCTGCTGTTATTTCATCGTCAGCAATGCCGTAACCACACAAAAGAAATGCTGTCAGGTACTTTTAAATAAACTTGGAAGCGTAGCAGTGATATAAGTAGACTTCATCTGTATATTAAAAACATTTATGTTCTGTACTGTTGAGAGCAGCAAACACTCACTGGTCCTATTCAGTCAGTGGGAACACCTTCAGGTGATCCCTTTAGCTTTCAAGGGAACTGCTTTTCATGAATGAATGAAAAATATAATACAGTTCTTAAGTTATACTCACTAAGTCAGACTACCTTTCTATGTGTTTTGCTTCCTCCGCCTTGGTCGAGGTCAGGTTGGTCTGTATGTTAGCAACATAACCCAAAGTCTTACGAAGCAATGGATGGATTTTGATTAAATTTTCAGGAAATCTTAGAACTGTAATAAGGGACAAGGGATTAGATTTTGGGGGGTGATGCAGAATAACCACCTAGTACAACAAGTTTTTTTAAAGGTTTCTTTCCTATGGGGAGAAAGAGATCATTTTGCTATTGGAGCTCAACTAACTCAAAATAATACTCACAATCTTTGGCAAGAAAAAAGACAATGCCTGGGTGAAGTTCTGTACTTTCTGGGTGCTTTTAGTCATATTCTTCCTTCTCTGTTGTAGTATTGAACTTGGACTTCATGCATATTTCCTGTTGAGTCCTCAATATAGTGTTCACTGTAAGTGAGTGTGTGTGAATGAATGGAGGATTTAAAAACAATCCAGATCAAAATTTTCAGCTAAAACACCTTTTGTTCATTTTTTAATCATTCCCCACAATATAATTTTTTTTTTCTTTTATTTTCTCTATTTTTTGCCATCTGCCTGTTATCATTTGACTCCTCTCCACATCTAACACACACTTTGGAGCTTACGGCACAATTACCAATATATATTTGATTACGACTGACACATTCTTTTGCATTTATCTTTATCACGGTTTATAGGTACTGGACCCTTTTAGTTTAACGGAGAAAAATGTGCTATTATGTCATTAATAACTTTTAAATGGCCTTTTTTAAGTGCCTTGCCCGCCAAATCCGTGCCCTGTGGGAATGTACCTGCTAATGGCCATTAGTGATTTGGCAAAGAGCTTGACAGGGAATGCATCAGGGTAGCTCTGCAGCTTATATTATTCATTGATTAAAGACTTTAATAATTCATGAACTCTGGTTTGATCATGTCAATAGAGTTATAGTTAGTCAAGACTCTCTGGTGCTTTTTATGTTTCAGGTCATCATCAAGCTCTGTTCAACTCCCTTAACTAATCTGATGCAATGTGCAATAGACTCAGTGCTGGTGCACGTTCACAGCATAATGGACTAGAGAACACACCTTCAACACAATATAGTGATTATTTAACAAAATATCTTCAGTCAGAGACTTCTTCAGCCCAGCTGCAATAAAGATTAAACATGAGGACTGGGGCATCAGCTCTCTACAGATAATCATTTGAATATTACACTACCAGTCAGAGTTTGGACATGTTTTCCCATAGCTAAGATAAGAGCAAATAATTTTCCTTAACCAATTTATAAGTTGTCAGTTCAGTTTAATTCAGGTGAGAGGCAAGGTAAATCCTGGAGGTCACAGTCCATCACAGTAACTTAGAACATCATTTTGCAAATACATTTGTAAAGAAATATATAATATATAAGGATATTTATTTTTTTTAAAAAGAGTAAAATTACAATAAATGCCTCTAAGGCTGAAACGCATAGGGATATTTTTTACATATTAGCCATGTTACATTAAAGGCATTTTAAACATTTATCCTCATGAGTGCTTCAGACCTTCTCCGACCAATAATACAGTATTGTCAGGTTTTGGGACAATCATGTGTACACTAAAAGGTAAACTTACAGTATCTATATATTCACACATCATGAGAAGACAAAAAATATTTTTGGTCTTTGCTAAAATTGTACCTTGATTATTTGTCTTTTTACCCTGGGATGCTTGTGTGCTGAAAACCTCAGCGGGCGCTCCTTGAACAGAAGCAGAAGAAAAAGAGGCAAGAGCCTCTTATGGTCCAGTCCAATGTAGACGGGAGATCTCGTACTCGTCGAACCAAACAGAGCGAGGAGCAGGCTCCGTTGGTGGAATCCTACCTCAGCAGCAACAGCAGCACCATCTACCACGGTAAGTACGACTTCCTCTGCTGCACTGTTCTGTCAATTCACAGAGCGCAAACACAGCGGTGAGGAAATCGATTGAACAAAGAAAGATGTCACACTGCTTGTATGATCAATCGGTCTTCTTTCCAGGTAGAATTTGTTCTTGGGACAGCAGATATTTATTTCCTCGATTGTGTTCTTCCAGTTCCCCAGATACAGAATGTATAATATCATTAACGTAATAATGATGAACATTTTCAGAACGGTTACTCATATATCCATTTTAAACTCAAGAATGTGTTGTGCAGGACAGGCTAAAAATGATAAAAACTACAAAGTTTAGCAAACAACCTAACAGACTGATTAGATATTTTTTACAAAGATATCAGATCTCATCTGGCTTGTAAGGATTGTGGTTCATCCACAGTTATCACAAAATTCCACATGCCTCAAATCCGATTGCAACAATGAGCAATAGACTACAAGTAGTTAAATAACACTCTAACAACTAAAACCACAGACACAAGACTTTCAAAAACGTGAAACAAACCCTAGAACGGAGGTTCACTGTTCTAGTAAGCAGAACAGTGGTTCATGGTGGGATACGTTTACAAATCAACATCTAAGTAAGCCTGCTGGATGGTATTGTGTGACTTTTTTTGTGTTTGCGATCAGCAAATGTGTGTACGGACAAAGGCAGATCATGGTTTTGGGAAATGCGCACCTTTTGAACTGTAAAAGAGAGGGAGAGATTGATTGTGCTTTAGAGTGTGTTGTTGCCAAGGAGAACACTGGCAGAAGAAAAAAGGATTCAATAATACATGAGCAAAAAATTGGGAAGCAAACATCAAAGTGTGTATGAAAAAACCCCAAGATAAAAAGAAGATAAAGAAATAATGATCTAAATCGCACGTAAGAATTTACAATGGGCTGGATGTGGGAGAGGGATCTAATGGTTTAGAGATCCTCACAGTTTGAACACAATCTGTGGGTAGACTCTAGGAGAAGTGCATGCTACAATGCCCTATAATTGAAGAAAACCACAAGCTTTTTACTTAGAGAATAAGTGAAAATATCCCAAACATGAACTGAAAAAGTCTTACCTAAATGTCAGCAACCTTTTTTGCTGTTTCTTGCGAACATCTTACACACTGAATTGTGTCAGAGACCCAAAGCTGTGAGCCTCTCTCTTTTTACCATCTTAAAACTGTAGAACATGAAAAAAAGAAAGTGAATTGACTTTAAAAGGTAGGAAACATATGTGTCAGCTCTTTGTTTTTCTAAAACCAGATTAACATTTATTAGTTTCAGCTCAAAGAAGTAACATTTTTTGGCCACATGCTGTTCTAGGATTTTAGGCTTTAAAACCTCAAAAGTTGAAGTGATGATAGACCTGGTGTTAATGACGTCCTCTTATGTACACATCATTATATGTATACCAGTGCAGAACATCTATTCCTCAGTTCTGAGGGCTTGTTTGTGGGCATTAAGCCATAAACTTTCTCATTTATTTCTAGAAAGAAGAGGAAAATGTTAACAAAATATTGTTCTGCTCTAATCAAAAATTCCAACGGAAAGACTGATCAGTGCTGCAAAAAAAGTTCAATAAATGCCTCAACCTCCTTTCATTTCTACCCTCTATTTCTCTATTCAGAAGCAGGGAGTCAGTTAACATTTGTATTTTAAAAGCATTGCCCCATAAAAGAGAAATCAAGAAAAAGATACTATTAATAGGAAAATATTGCTTCGTATTTGCGTTTATGTAACCATTTTTTTTTCTCCAAGATTTATTTATTTTGCTCATCCTTATTTTCCATTTCTATCTATGCTGCTGGTCGTTTCCATCCCTGCGATCAGTGCATGAAGCTGAACGGGAGGAGGTGAAGGTGATGTCAGACACACAGCAGCCTCGCTCAGCCAAAAAGGGCAAAGCATCAGCCAGCTCCACTCCACAGTCAGGCAGCGACAAGAAGGAGAGGAAGGGGAAGCACAAAGGTCAGCCTTTCTCTATTAAAACAAATGGGTAAAGGTCCATACAACAAATTCATTGTTCAATCTAAGCCAAAACAAATATCTGCGTAAATAGAGGCAGCATATGGAAGAGAAGAGACAGCTGTGCAGCTGCAATCATCTTCTCTCTCAGCCATCTTTCATGTGCTGGTTTTTCAAGCCACATCTGGTGACAAGTATGACTAGTGCAGCCGACATGTGCCATATCTCTGCAGGAATATGACAGACCGACACAGCATCAGCTGGGACATGTTCAGAAGAGAAAATATAAAGTGCTTACATTTGAAGTTTCAACTATAGCTATGGCTACAAGCTATATTTATAATGCTTTTCACTGTTGACATTATGTTCTTTCAGAATCAGCTCATTGGACTATAATAGTCTGACTGTAACATGACCTGATTGGTAATCTTTGCATAACCGTATGTGACAATGGAGGCGCTTGCTGCCTGAACTATTGTTGGATAGCAGATGTTCATCTGTGAAATGACTTTGTCCCAGAAAAATATAAATTAATCAATGAAAAGAAAAAAAAGTGGGATTCAACTGGGTTACAATATTAAAAAAACGCATTACTCCTCACTGGTGGAACGATCTCACTTATTTTCTGATTCATTCACTTAACTCTTGCAAAATCAGCTATGCAATCGGCAGCTGCATGAATAAAATATCTGACTCTGAAATCAAATATTGATATCAATTAAAAACTCAGGGAAAATCTATCAAAGTGAGTCAGAATGAAGTCAGTGCTTCAATATGCACTGTTTGTCTCTATGAGATTTAGCTACAGCTAAGAAAATGGAATAAGATATGTAAGTTGTTAATACATCACAGGTAAATGATGTCTAATGTAACTTAATCTCAGGCTGAAATGAACAGATTTCTTCCTGCACCTGCAGGCTCATGAATTATACTGAATTTGAAGAATGAAGTCATGACACACAGTGTTGCCACATGTTGTTTCAGAAGTTTCTTGATCTCCCCTTTCCTCTGAAGGAAAGTGAAAACAATGAAAGACAAAAGAAGTCAGCTGAATATTGAAAAACAGAAAAAGAAACAGTCACATAAAAGCAGAGAACAAAACACCCAGAGGCAGAGATGCGGAAAGTTTTCAGTTCTTCAGGCTTGTCAACTTCGTGAATAATGCTTCAGCTGATGTTACACTTTTTTTTGCGAGATGGAAACAGCTGCCTTAGTTTTACCAAACTGGGATACTTTCAGACAGTTGGGGTAGAAAATAACTGACTCGGTTGAACAGCTTTCTGACTGACTCTGTTCTGGTGGGATTATGGCTGAGCAGCGGTCGACAGCCAGGCTGCCCTGCAGGACAATGGCCAGATCCAGATCCTGACAGTGGGCCACCAAACCACAGAGGAGGGCGAGATGGAGCCTGTCATGAGCTGCACTCAGTCGCAGAGTAAACAGGATCTGCGTGTCACCATGCTCAAGAAAGGTACTGTCAGCATTCAAAGTAACTTCTGGGACTGCATCTGCAGCAGCATGAGTCCATATTTACACCCACAGCATTCAGGTCTGCTGGTAGGAGGATGAAACACACAGATTCATGTCAAATCTTGCAACTGCAAACAAACCTACCTTTTTTTAAAAACCTTGCAATGCTCATAATAACTCATACTCTAAACACTGAATACTCACACACTCATCACTTTTTCCTTTTGCAATCAACACTCAATATTTCACTGCAGTGAACACCAATATGTGAATAAAAAACATTTATTTTGGGAAACTGTTGTGCAACTGTAATCAAAAGCAATGCATTGGGGATTCTTCATTATGTTTAGCAAATCCACATGCATTATTGTGGCAAATACCAACTAGTTACTTTCCTAGCACACCAAAACCATCAGCCATGATTACTGTGCAGGGGAATGCATTAGGTTGTGCTATTCATAGAGTAATTGAATGTCACCATCATAATTTCCTCTTCAGCGGAGCTGTGATTTTAATGTTAACTTCTGGTTAGATGTTGAGCTACTCGTGTTTCATTTAAGACCAATAAATAAAACGAAACCATGCCTTCTTAAAAAGCAGATTTTCAATTGTACAGCAGCAAAATAATGGGATGATAATAAAAGCATGGCTGAAGATAATTGTTTGTGACTCACTGGATGGTTATTTCATGTTTTATTTTTATATATTTAAATGCTGAAAAGTCTCCAGACATTTACGCTTATCAGGGCAGCAGAGTCGTTGTGATCGGACATCCAAATGAGTGCACTGCGTGGCCTGAGATGTCCGAGTTCTCTACACAAGATGTGATTTTTCCAGTCATATTTGTCTTTCACAAACATGATATAAGAAATAAATTAATTGAACGCAATTAATTACTCAGACTTTCTGGTCCTGTTATGTGACAAGAGCTGCTTTTTAACTATGAAAAAAAACATTTACTCTGTTTCTTTAGTGTTTCCTGCGCTAATTAATACTCTTTTCTTCGCCTATCCACTGTCTCATCTGTCTGCGGCAGCTCCTCTTGCCTTCTATTCTGCTCATGAATGAGATGTGATAATATGCCAAACAAAGTTTTATTACTTTTCTGACAATGCTGATATAAAGATTAGATCATAAAATTGTGTTATCAAGTTTTGCCACACTTAAACATTCAGTCACAACATTTGTTAAGATAACAAACGTGAAACATAATTTATTCAGACATCTGAAAAACAGGCTCTTTTTGAGCATGTGTCATTATTTTAAGGCTGTCTTAATGACTCCAGTAAACTAGGAACTATTATGTTTTATTAGGATTTCATAATCTACATTGACTAACATCAGTAAGCATCAAATCTATATGATCAAATTCAATGAACTTCACATACTGAAAATCATATGCCAATTCTATGTAACAACAATATTGACACCAGATGTTAGACAGTCCTCCTGCAGTATAAGCTGAGATAACATTTGCTGCATTTAATTCTCAAGCAGTGCAGTTAGTTTTGCTCAGGTTTGACCAATTTAAAGTTATGTTCATCTCCAATATGGAGCAAAATCATCTGAATGTTTGGTGGGCTAAATTTTAGTAATATGACCTATTAAAATCAGGAGAACACAATGTCCTTTATCCATTCCTTCTGATTTTATCTCTGAAGGTATATCCAGCAGTATGAATTTTGATGAAGAAGAGGATGATGAAGATGAGATTAGCTCTAGTTCTTCACAGCTCAACAGCAACACGAGACCCGGCTCTGCTACCAGCAAGAAGTCATGCAAGGTAAAATTAATTTCACAGCATTCATATGCACTCTCCGCATGTCAGTCTGCCTGGCAACCACAACCAGAGCCTTCTACCTGTGAATAACAGGCGGTGAAAATGTCGTTGAAATTATGTTGCTCTGTTTGACTCAAAACAATTTCATGCCTGAAAGCAAAGTAATAGACAATTAGAGTTTAATATGATATTAACAATAAGTTGCTTTTGGGTGGGGTGTGTATAACTGGTAAAATAACAACCTTATACTAATATTCTTGCAGTTTAATGATGTGTTTTTCCAGGTATAAATTTACAGTTATTTCTTTTTATGAAGAATACACACTTGATAGGCAGACAGCTGTAAAAAGGCTCATAGAAAAGTTTTGCCAGTAAAATTGGAATTTTGTTTTTCTCAGTGTCATTTGCAATGATAATTGGCTTTCAGTAGCTAAAAACTTTCCTGCACAAAATAATCGCGAACTGGATCTTAACCCGGGTCAAATGTATTGTAGAAAAACATTTACCAATAAAGTCCTGTAAAGAAACTTATTTCTAAGATAAGCATTCTTCAAGAGCCAATTCCTGCAGGTTTTAGAAGTTATCCTGCTCCATCGCACCACACTGAAATTAATGTATCATGAACAGAATTGTGAAGAACTTGATAAGCATCGGGGAGATCCATTTAATTTGAGTCAGCTATGTTTGAGCAGCAAATCATTTAAAACCTGCAGGATGGTAGACTTTGTGAACTGGAATTTCTCATCCATGCGCCAAGCAAAGTTTTTCAGATTTTCTCTTAGCTTAGAACAAAAGCTACACATAATCAAGAGCTTAAATTCTGCTTGATGCATCTGCTGTCAAATAATCATCTTCATTCTTTTCCAGATCATTGTGATTAAAAAAGAGATACAATTTTAAAACATTGTGGTCTACAATAAGTTCTAGATTATGCCACTGTGAGGTATTTAGATGTCCCTTGGCAAAGCACAGCCACATAATGATGCTAATCTGCAGAACACTGGCTTCTTCTGCAGTGTCACATAGTGTACCCAGAGGTATATTTATTATTATGGGATCCCTCATTGGCAGTGATTATGATTTACCTTAGTCCACAGTATTTATGTCTCTGGGTACAAAAATAAATATCTTACTTTAATGTGTGGAGCAAAGACTAAATATTTTATCTTGAAAAGAAAAGAAATCCTTGGACACTTCTAGTTTTACTAATCCTATATACTTTAATCAACATATAACACTGTGAAAGTTTGATTAATGTTCTTAATGTGGACAAAAGCAATGTAATAATTGCCACTGGTAATAAAATTAGATTTTTGTTTTAGAATTACAACTGGTATAAAGATCTCTCCACAATCTGTAACAATAACCAAGCTTTCTCTTTCTGTCTTCAAGTCAGTCGTCCCTGTCTACAGCAGCTCCTTATTTTAGACACTGTGTGCTCATTCACAGTCCCAGAGGACAGTTTGATCTTCAGCCTCATTACACTGATTTACGCTGTTTTAACGAAAGTCAGCTCCAACGCATCACTCACCAGTCCACCTTCTCGCCCTCAACGGGCTGTTCTCTCTCTGCAGGAGGTAGCCTCAGCAACCACTCCACCAGTCAATGAACCTGCCATCGAAGTCGATGACCTGGAGGAGTTTTCACTACGACCTGCACCGCAGGGGGTTAGAGTGAAGTGCAGAATCACCAGGGACAAAAAAGGCATGGACAGAGGCATGTACCCCACGTATTATCTTCACCTGGAGCGGGAAGATGGCAAGAAGGTGAGAGTACTCTGCAGGGATAGGATACAGATTTTTGTTTTGAGCTGTGTGCATCAATATGAATCGATTGATATAAACTGTTGAAGCTTAAAATGTTTTGACTTGGTATTTGGCTTGTCGCAGGTGTTCCTATTAGCTGGAAGGAAGAGGAAAAAGAGTAAAACTTCCAATTACCTCATCTCTATTGATCCCACTGATCTATCTCGCGATGGAGAGAGTTTTATCGGAAAACTTAGGTAAACCCTTAATATATGTTCCACACTGGATATTTGTCAATAGGAGGAATTATTTGCATGTGATTCTCTATTTAACTTATCAATTTTTACCAAATCCATAATTTAAAGAAGTTAATTTTTCACATTAATGCATGAACCCTTCATAATTCATAACTCATTTACAGTCATTACCGAAAATGTTATAAAGTGTGGGGAGAGATTATCTTTAGAGACAGCTTCAGTGCAGTGTTAGCAGCTCCATGGAAACACCTCTGCAGTGTAATCAAACATGGCTCCGCGGAGCCTTTTAATCTTCCAAGCTGACCTGACCGCTGGTCGATGTGCAGCTTGAACCTTTGCAGTCACAATCCTGTTTGAATGATGGAGATCTAAATTTAAATGGACAGTGACCTTTCATCTCAGGCTTCTTAAGAGTCCTTCAGGGGACTGGCCTAAATGAGGTATGGCTTCAAAAAGAGTTATAGACCGCTGTGGATTAGAAGCACCGCTGCAGAACAGAGCTCTCTACCTTTGATACACACTCACCAGGAAAGCACTACGTAGAGTTTATACTGTGTATGACTAACTGAGTTTCCTACCTTAAAATGAATGAGACTTAGCTGTGCAATGAAAAAAGCTAAAATGGCTAAATTTCAGCATTAGCATTCCTAAAATTTCTAAAAACAGATATTTTGTTATAAATATGTTAATTGAATTACATCTTTAGGGGTAAAAATGTTATTCTTTCCAAGAAATAAGAATGAAGACAGCACTTTAAGGTTGGAGGGAGGAGGGTGGATATTTTGATGTAATTTAATCTTTGGAACTACATTTGTAGTCTTTTCTCTTTGGGCTCTAAAGTGACTTGAGTAGCTTTAAGAAAGAGATCATAGCTTGGCTTAAAATATAGCCTTTAACAGCCGGCTATGACCTGAAAAGCAGTGAGATCATAGATTCTTTCCTCAGAAACTATTACATTGTGTGTATTACTGTTTGCAGAAATGTCATCATTTTCTTTTTCTGATTACTGGGTTGCTATTATCTCATTCATACAGAATTTTGATGTGGTTTAAATACCACTCCACAGGTCCTTTGAAAATAATACCCTTAACTATGAATGCTATAAAGAGCTTTCTGGGCACCATAACATGTTAGAACTCAACCACTTCCTCAGCTCTGTTAAAAGAAAGAGACAAAGTGTAAAGCCTTGTGCTGTTAGTGCAAAGCTTTTACTGTGTGCTATAAATAACACTGCCATTCGTCTAGTGTTACCTCATGTAAGAAGTCACTTACAGGGAAAGCTTTAGACATTTTCTGTTTGCCCTCCTCTTTGATGTGGTGACCATCCCCCAGGAGTAAAAACAGTGCATGGGTAGAAGGGTCATTTGGCTGGATATTGGTCTCATCACTATCAATTATTGATTCTGAATAAACCATGTGCAAGTTAGAAATAAGGCTAATACATTTGTTTTTTTTAATCTGTGATCTGTAAGGCAAGGCAAATTTATTTACAAAGAACATAACTACTTTATAACAAACTAGATTCTGTACTACGTTGGTTTATAGTTGTTCATCTGTGTAATTCATTCTCCATACTAATTCACAAATTCATCACACAGACCACTGTGCACATGCTTTTCAGTGCTGTTTTTTTTATTCAGTTTTACCCTCATAAGCACCCCCATATCCTGCTGTGGTCGTTTTCTAAATATTTCGTGGAAACAGATTATTTCTTGTTTTATACATGACTTGACCTGCTCCATAAATGCTGACAGATGTGTGCTGAAGAAAAGTCAGGTTTTATGCTCAAGTATCAAAATGTCTTCAGCAGCTAATAATTTTTGAGCTGAGCAGTAAGTGCATTTTTACCTGCAACATCATTGTTGTGACTTCCCTTTCCAGTAAGGTAGATAACTTGGATAAACAGTTTAACTTCAGAATTAGCTCAAAATGTGACAGATACAACACAAAAAATGTCAAGGATGAAATGCCCTCTTTTAACTACTTTTAACGTCAACTAAAAACACTTGTAAAGGGGTAAGTCAGGGGAGATTATTCTGTAAAGTCACGCACCAAGGCTTGATCTTTTGAGGGTTTACTGTCACTTAAAATTACTTTGCTGTATTATTATTACTGGTATAATTTTAATAGATGCAAAGAGTCGTATCTCAAAGGTAGTTTATTCGGATTAAGTGTACAAGCTGCATGGCCAGGTTTACAAAATATGATATGGTTGAGTAGTTCATCATCATGTTATGTTAACTTTCCAGATATTACCTGATGTGTCCAGGTTGGAGAAAGGTGAATGCTGAAATTGTAGGTCCGAGATGGAGCACAATCCCAAAAACTAAACTGCAGCAGGAAAGTAAATGTGACAAGGAATATTAAACACATGCATTCAATGACTATGATGAAATAGCAGAGATATAGCAAACATGGGGGCTTAAATACTGGATAGAGGTAATCAATTAATTTAGCAAAGGTCTAGGAAATCAGCGGATATAAGAGTCAGGTGAAAGCAGATTAACTGAAGAGTACTAGGAAACAAACCCAAACATGAAGTAAGGTAGAATACAGAGTGAAAATACAAAACCCAGAAACATTTTCATTCATTCATTCATTCATTCATTCATTCATTCATTCATTCATTCATTCATTCATTCATTCATTCATTCATTCATTCATTCATTCATTCATTCATTCCTTCATTCAACCCTGCATACTGCTTATTCCAACTCAGGGTCATAGGAAAGTTGGAGCCTTTCCAGCAATCACCAGGCTATGACATTATATGAACGATGGGCAAAATAAATTGTTACCATTTTGTTATATGGATACATATAAGTTGCCTGGAGAGTTACTGGAAAATTCACCTAAAAAAAATTTTTCTTCCCCTTTTAACTTCAAACACAGACTCTACACTGACCATGAATCCAACTCTTTAGTTTGTAATGCTTCTGTTGCAGGTCAAACCTCATGGGAACCAAGTTCACCGTATATGACAGTGGGCAGAACCCCATGAAGAGCACCACAAGCCTCGAAGCTAGCAATCTGCGTCAAGAGTTAGCAGCCATTTGTTATGTAAGTTAAAATGTACAAATAACAACACAACATCCAGGTTAATGTGTCAGTTGCTCTTTCAAAAGTTTTGTTTCATGTTTTGATTTATGGAACTGAGAGTCTGATCACAGTCGAGGCATAATGGATAGTATGACAGCAGTAGAAGATAAACGTAGCATAAAAAATAAGAGAATTTGTGTTTGGTTGAATATTTCTTCTCTTTAATGATACAAACTGGTTTTGTATTCTGCATAAATCGAAAGCCTGATTTGTCACCAATGTGTCAAGGTATAACTTGTAAAGTTGGGGTACCGAGGAATGAGCAACACAGCTTTAAGTAGTGCCGCTCAAAAATCCCCTGCAATGTTTTCTTGTTGGTATTTACTCTTGTTTTGAAATTGAAGTTTCCCAGATGTGCGTCAGTCACAGATGTATGACTTGGACCTAATGGCACCTTACTGATAGATGAACATACTGTATCAGGATGAAATTGTGGATCCAGTGATGATTTCACATCCAGAATTTAAGGGTTAAGTTGGATGGGTTTACCTGACCTCTAGACCTCAACCCAGGTAAACAGTTGTGGGTTAAACTTGGACAAACTGTACGTTGACAGAGTGACCAACACAACCACACTGGGTGACCTTCAAAAACTCCTGGTTGAAGAATGGGATACATAAATGTGATTGGGATAGAAAATGTGACCAGCCGGGTGACCAGAATGCAGAGGAGTTTCCAAGCTGTTGTGGTTGTGCGTTTTTCTTCCATATGCTACTTAAAGAGGCTCTATGCAAGTCTCTATGCAGCATTATCATCGTCATAAAGCAGCTTGGAAGTAATTATTTTGCTTGACTGACCTGTTCTGATGAAAAAGCGGACATTTCCTCCTCCA
>JAVQJG010118581.1:0-31914 GCA_036024015.1 Craterocephalus amniculus
CGCATTACTGTCTGACAAGCATTACCCCCCCCCCCCTCAATATGGTGACGTCATAGAACGAGGCATCGACTCGAGTTCAGCTTTTACTGTCAACTAGTCCACCTGAAAAAATCACAACTCGTTAATGCCCTAGTTCAAACAGCGTGTGGTATACAGATGTTGATGTTGTTTGATCTGAATTGTATTTGGATTTGACATTGACATTGTTTAAATGTCGAAGGTGACTCTATCCAGTAAAAAGCAATGAGTATGGTCCAAAAGTAGTTTAATTGGATAGACAAATAATTAAAACCCCAGCTACCTCACAGTGAAATGTCAACAAAACATGTTAAATCATTTACAGAATAATGCCTTTTATGAGTGTTTTATTGGTATGAATTGATTTAATCTCTACCTTCAGTAACTTATCTTTCTTTTTTCCTTTCATGCATCAGGCGTCTCCATCCAATCCATGTCTGAGGTTGGACAGTTCGGCCCCTTTGTTTCCTCATATACCCGCCCTTTTCTATGTTCTCCATCTGCTATATCAGGAGATGCAGCTGGATGAGCTGCACAGAGCAAGAGCATCCTCATTGGTCTGTCTGCTGCAGCAACTAGCCAGGTGATCATTAATGTACTGCCCGTTTTTGTGTTTCCCATAACTGCAACTAAATAAAGAGCATTTTTGCTGGTGCAGGTTGGCAAGGTAAATTGTAGAGGAAATAACTCTTGCTTTAATACGCAGTAATGACAAACAGAGAAGAGACCTGTGCCAAATATCACAACAAACACAATCTATTCAAATTTTCTGTTGTGTTGAAGTTCACAGTGAAAAGGAAAGAGGAGTACTTCTCATTGTTTTCAGTGAAAGTCTGTCCATAATCGCAGCTCTTTAGTGATGTGTGTGGCGAAATAAACTTCAACAGATTGTCAAGTGACAAATGTGGTTGGTCATGAAGATAAGAGAATAGGTTGAGTGGGAGAGTGAAGCACACTTAGAGTAAGTGGCCTGAATTTTTAGCATGTGGGTTTTATACAAGAACACAGCAAATTTTAACAGTGTTCTTATCAAGTGGTGAAGGCTAAAATGATCTTTATTGTTTCATATGGTGTTTTAGAAGAGTGATATTTTTCAGTGATTGGATTGCTCAGGTTGAGAGAAATATGTTTTAATACAATATATGTTTAAATTTAATGATTTAACTCAAAACAACTCAAAAACAAGATTGTGCAATGCATTCTCAGGTAGTGGCTGTTGCTAGAGGTTCCTGTGGCTTCAAATTCTTTTTATTCTGTCCAGATATGTACCTTCAGGAGGGGTGCAGAAAAAGGCCGTCAACACTTTATTATTACTGGGGCTTTTCTATATCATAAAGATTTTTCAAGTCAGAATTGCACCATTTTAATTTTTTTGGAATAGAAAGGTTTAATTTAATTGCATTATAGCCAATTATCTTTGGATTGTGAAGTGTTGGTCTATTACATCTAATTTTATTTCCAACTTCAAGAGCATTCGCATGGAGCAGCTTAGATAATTGAATACAAGCCCAAAATACGAATTAGAAACGGATTACGGTTTTGTGAACAATAGCTTTATAATATAATATCCATAGTTAGAATGATAAAGATATTACAGTTAAAATGAGTAAGTTTACAAGTTTGCCATTGATTATCCCTTTCCCAGTCTACAACCTATACAAAGCCAATAATTATGGTATCCTTCACTTGGAGAGAAAAAAACAAAAACTATCTTCTGTCGAGCTGAAGGTTTTTATTTCCCACTATTAATTACTTTTGCCTTTTGTTCAGTTACATCCCAAACCTCTTAAATATCCATGTAGCTATTTGAGAGTTGCGGGCTATTTTTAGATTGGATTATCACACCTGCAGTAATTTGACATCCAGCTGTGCAGTGACAGACCTTATTATATGCCTCGTACTTGGTAGCTTTGATAACACAGTAAAAAAACCATTACTTCTTGGTTGTTGTAATGGTAAATGGACTGTACTTGTATAGCGCTTTTCTAGTCTAGATGACCACTCAAAGCGCTTTTACATGACATATCTCATTCACCCATTCATACAGCACCTTCATTGAAACATACTTGGTGCTTGGAAACTAACGATTCATACTAGGTAGGGTACAGTGTCTTGCCCAAGGACACTTCAACATGTAGCAAAGTGGAATCAAACTGCAGACCTCCTGTTTAGTAGGTGACTGCTCTATCCACTGAGCTACAGCAGCCCATTGTGAAGGAAGTGCTCCTTTTCTTGACTAAAACGGCAGAAAAAAAGCCAGCCTGTTAGGTTTTGTCTTCAATATCCATGGTACGTTGTGTTCATTTTTTCAGAATGAGGTGTGTGTTTTGTTTTTGGTTGCAGGGACCTGCAGTTGGAGGAGTTTATTGATCTTTACTGGAGGTACTACCCCTCATTAATGAGCTGCTTTTCTGAGAGCTGCATCATAGACCAGGGTAAGACCGGCTAAACAGGCTCTTATGATTGTCTGGAAACACAGTACAGTTGGAGACAATTTTCCTTTTTATACAAAGTTTTGGTGTAATTTTTACCTGAAGAGCAATTGTTGGTTAATTTTTAGCAGTCTGTTGACACAATATGACATATTCTAATGGTCACCATAATTCCCTCTTCTCACTTTGTTTGTCTGCCACCTTCTTCTCTGTTTCTTCTCAGCTCTGATTAGTCAGATGCAGCGTCCGTCCTTCCTAAGGTCAGAGCCTCCTTGTGTGTTCAGCTGGCTCAGTAGATGCCTGAGAGGGGAGGAGAACCCGCCATTCCCATACCTGCCTGGAATCTGTCAGAGGACCAGGCTGTTGGTTCTGGTATGGCTGACGCTCCTTTGTCTGGGATAAATACATAAAGTACAGACAGTTAGCTTCTGATTTTTTAGGATGTATCAATGAAACCCAAAGTATTTTGTTACTTTTCTCTTCTATACTGGCTAAATTAGGGATGTGCACCTTGTAATTAAAATAAAATTTGCAGTGTTCATTTTTAAAATTGTCTCATTGGCACAGTACAGTTAACTAAAGATACAGAAATCACAGGGGGAATGACGGGAGAGACAAGACGAGAGGCAAGAATCTTATCATATTTCTTCTGGTATCCACACCAAAGGACCTGCTGCCAAATTTAGATAATAAACCCTTTTTATAGGATCTTTTTTAGCTTTTACCTTAGTGAAGGAGCTTTCCCGGCATGAGGGCTGTGATCTATAACACTATCAGCTGGTCGTAAAATCTTAAATTACTTATTAAGGTATTTGTCGTATAAAAATGTCTAAACAGGTGTTTATATTTTCTCCCAGAGTTATGCACTCTACATCACCGGAGATGAAAATGCAACCTCGACAGATGTATCAAAGTATCTGGTTAAAGTCTCTGCTGGTATGTATTGCTGCACATTGACCACAGGGATGAATAACCTTCTGAATGTTTATTTTACCACTGAACTTAAGCAATTTCCCCATGAAGTTACCCTTCCTTCTTTCCACTGTCTTCACTTGCTATACACAAGCAAGATGTTAGCAGACTCATTTGCCTACCTTTGCATGACTTGCCCTGGAGCCATGTACTGTACCATGTACTTTTGTGACAAGCCTGAAAGATAAACTTACAGTTAGAAGTCTTTGAATGCAACATGGGTAGTGTTCTCTCCTTTGTGTATGCATGCATTGACAAGCCACCCTTATCACCTGCCATTTATTTCCATAGTCCCTTGCTTCAGAGCCGTGTTACAAAGCTGTTTTCGCTGTGACAAAAACCCAATACAGCCATTAGCTGACAATCATTGCTGCAGGTATTTAATCAGCCAACTGACACAGAATTTAGGAAAGGGTTTCCGGCCAACAGAACATCTCAATTTTTTTCAAGCACACATTTTTCAATGACAAACCAGAACAGTAGATGCCATCTCACACAAAATCCTCCACTTGTGCTTAATTTAACTTGAACTTGCTACACATCTTACCAGCTTATTATTGTAGGTTTGATATTATATTAACCTGGTTGACTTAAGAAGTTACCAAAGGTATTAAATTTTTTCAGGCTGAACAAAATAAGGGACAATTTTAAGAAAACAGTTGGACTTCTGATCTTTTTGTCTCTGTCATTCTCATCCTTTCAGGTCAGAAGTCCCGTGTTAGTGAACCACCCCTCAGAAGGTAAAACCAGTTCATAAGGTTATCTTTTTTCTGCTCGAAAACAGCTTGAAAATTACATCACAGTAAAGTAGCTCTAAAGATGCTTAAAATGCTGTGTTTCAGAATTGTTTGATGGCACATTTATATTTGGTATTCAGTCACACATGAGCTACTGGCCTTCCCCCAGACATCAGCATCACTGACAGTTTCATCCTGTTCAAATCCAGACTAAAAGCCATATTGTTCAAATCAGCATATAACATATAACGTCTTTCCTTATGTCCCCACTGTTTGTGACCTGTTGTTCTTATTTATTTATTTTACCCTTTTAAATTGTCGTCCTTGTTTTCTATTCTAGCCTTTTTTATTGTTCCTATGGTTTTATTGTTCGTTCTGTAAAGTATCCTTGGGTGTCCTGAAAGGAGCTACAAAAATAAAATTTAGTATTATTATTATTATTATTATTATTATTATTTTTAATAAGAAAATGTTGTAGGAGCAGGACAAGATAGTCTTGTCCTGCTCCTACAACCTATTCTCTTATCTTCATGACCAACCACATCTGTCAAGATAGATAGACGGAGAGAAAGGGACAAAGCAAGAAAAAAGACATGTGTCAGCATCAGACTCACTTTTACTGTCTGGAAAGAGTTCAGAGTACAGGTAGGATGCAAGATGAAGCGGGGTTAACCGTCGATGGGGGGGCTCCTCGGTGAGAAAATCTGCCAAAGTTCCAAGTGTCTCTAAGTAGCATCTTCACTTTTTTAATTTTTCATTTATTCTACTGTAAAGAATAGATTTTAAGTTCACATCCTTACATTTTTTATTCCTTTTTAAAAGGCCAGTTCATTTCCCTCCTGTTGTTATCTTCATTATACTTTTCTGACATCTTATTTTGCATCTTTTGTAGACAGAGCAGCGTGAAGTTTTCCAGTAAGAGCCTGGCTGAGCAGCTGGTGGTCTGGCTCACCTCAGAGGGTAACGGAAGCTCGTTTTTTTCAATTTTCTTCTTTCATGCTTTACTTATTTACAGTGATGTAATTGTACACACACCACTCGGTGAAACCACGATTTCTCATTTTACACAAAACTGCTTTTACCTGTAAGTTAACATCAGTGACAAAATTCCATCCAGCGTTTTTGTGAGTTTGATCTTTGGGACGCACCACTCACAGAAGGTGTATTGACAACGTCACCATAGCCGGTCGCGAGCTGCAAGTGTGTTGCCTCTGCTTCATTCAGACTTTGCTTTCAGTGGCTCAATGAATGCTATAATTTTATCTGTAAGATTGCTTTTCTACTTCTTCAGGCTAGGATCTGGCTGATGTCCCACAGCCTTCCTAAAGTAGGTCCAGAGCTGCCATAGTATAGCTTTAGCTCCTGGACTAAACTGCTAAACTCCACAAACTCTCCTCTACAGGATAGGATGTGCCAAGTCTGCTCTTTTTTGCCTTTCTTTTGCCAGCGGTAGAATATCGTTGCAGCTTGATGTGGAATTCATGTTTGTTGTTGCCACCTTGCGAGTTTGCTGTGATCTTCATAATTTATTTCCAATTTTACATTGCGCTTTGTGTGCATAAACAAAAACGTCTATTTCGCCTTTGATTATTTGCAATTTTGTGTCGCTTATACGGATTACAGGTGTGTGAAAGCTTGATGTCGGTCCACACAGCCGGGCTGAGAGTGAGCTGCACAGAGGCAAAATTGATGTACTTGTCTCTTTTTGTCTCTTTATTTTTTTAAAACTGTTTTCTTTCTTAGGTTTCACCATGAAAGACTTGGAGTCTGTCCCTTTTGGTGTTGCTTTGCCCATTCGAGAGGCCGTCTATCGTTGCCGGGAGCAGCCGTGTTCCGATTGGTCAGAGGAGGTCTGTCTGCTGATAGGAAGACAGGACCTGACCAAACAGGCCCACAAAACAACTTTGGCCAAGAGTAAAGCTGTAAGCATCAAATTGATAAAGTTACCAGCTTTTTTGTCCGGTTAGATTAGGATGCAGACGCTGCTTCATGTCAGCCGTTCATAAAACCAGGGAATCTGCCGATCATTAAAAGTCAACTAATGATTCAATGATGGAAAAAAGGCCATAGATTCTCATTAAATGGGCCTTAAAGTCTTTAAATCCATCTATTAAAGGTCTTAGAAATGCCACAGACATGGTAAATATGATTTGACTTTGCTTTAATGCGCTTTTGAAAAAATTATGAAGGAGAACTACTATCTTGGCTTGGCAGACAAGATGTGGACCAAGAGATGATATAATTTGGTTGTTAATGAGACATTAGTGACTTTTTTTTTTTAACAACAACAATAAAAAAGAAAAAAAAATATATCTATGTATTTATAGAGGTAGATGATTTTTGTCCTGAAATAAAAATATATTTTAATTATTGCTTCTCAATACATCGTAGGATGTTAGCAGCTGTTATTGTTGGCTGGAGGAAAAGGTGTGTATTATATATTCTATGTTTCCAGTCTGCAGGTTCAGGACTGTCTTTAAAGCCTCCTGCAGCCGCAGAGGCAGATGAAGAAGAAGATGGGATGTCAGATATAATTCAAGAGGTAACCATCATTTTAGGTTTTTTTCAGGATCTTTTTAATGTATTTTTCTTCCTCCAACATAAGGTTTTCTGAGACGTGTCTTCTGTTTGCTCCTCAGGTCACAGGACTGATCTGGAGTCAGGATTTGAGGGTCCAGGAGGTCAGGAGGCTACTGCAAAGCTCCAGACCTGTCCGGGTCAGTGTTGTTCAACTGCCGGAGGTTTCTGACCACGAGTACATAGAAGAGAAAGAGAACAAGTGAGAGCAATGTTTTTAGTGTCTTTAATGTCTTTTGATTTAAATAATTATAACCGTTATAATTTTTGTCTTTTCTTTCTTGGCATCTTCCTCAGACTCCTTCAGTTGTGCCAGAGGACAATGGCTCTTCCAGTTGGCAGAGGCCTCTTCACGCTTTTTTCCTATCACCCCGTACCAACTGAACCTTTACCTGTGCCAAAACTGAATCTTACAGGTAATTTGGCGATGTTGAAGCATACATGTTTTTATCCATATTCAAATTTAAATTCTTGAGGTTGAGTCTGTTAAGATTTTAATAATTACAAAAAAATGTCCTGTCTTTTTGTTCTTCTACCCCAGGCCGCGCCCCTCCCAGAAACACCACGGTGGATCTCAATAGTGGAAACATTGATGTTCCCCCCAACATGACCAGCTGGCCAAGCTTCCATAACGGTGTAGCGGCAGGACTCAAAATAGCCCCAGCTTCACAGGTTTGTCTGAAAGCACAGTTTCACCTCTTCCTCCTCATCACTGTGTTTCTTTGTACAAATCTCCAAAAGAATGTGTTAGAGTAAGAAAAATTAAATATTCTAAGTGTAGCATTTAACAAAGTTAAAAAGTGGATTACAAGAAGAGATTAAATATTTTCGGCCAGACGGATGCTTACAAGAATATAATAAGTAAATGTGTGTTATGAGACGTAACCACAAGTTATGTCATGTCTTATTCCCCTGTGTGTTTTTTTGAAATACAGCAGTCCTATATTTCACATTTAAAATGATTAAATAATGAAAAACATAAATGTCCTAATTATTTGGTAACATTTTCTTTATTATCACTGTCAGGCTGAAATGTGCACATTTATTAATACCAAGGGCCTGAAAGTCCTTTTAATCCATTAAAGAATATATTATTTGTATATTTGCAAAATGCGGCATTAGATATCGTATTCGTCCTGTTTTAGTGGCTAGTACATGTAGTTTTTAGTTATAATTTTCTTAGATATTAACAGTTGATTAGAGACTATTATTATTATTGCTATTATCATAAATTGGGAGAAGATAGAAGGTTTTGTTTGCTGAATCAGTTATTTACAATTAAGAAAATCCTTCACTTATACAATCAAACAAGTCTGAATGTTTTATTTCTATATATATATTTAAGGTGGACTCGGCCTGGATTGCCTACAACAAGCCAAAAAGCCCTGAGCTGGCTAATGAGTATGCAGGCTTCCTTATGGCATTGGGGTTGAATGGACACCTCACCAAGCTGGCCACGCTCAACATACATGACTACCTCACCAAGGTGAGCATGTATCCATACATGGTCAGACAACTACTGCTCAGTTCACAGTTGATGGTGCTCTACATGTTTCTTCACCCAGTAATTGGCACCTAACCGCACACGCACCAACTTCCAAAGAAAGGCAAATGTGTCTAAAATCACATTATGCAAAGATGCACCCATTTACTCTTGTTTAAGTTGCACATACACAACCACATGCACGCTTTTCTCTAAATGAGTGTAAATGAGATAGGCCGACTTGCATCACAGCAGGGCAGCCAGTCAAAGTGAAACTTCTGCCTTCTGAGAACTTAGAAACAAGACAAGTCTTTCCCACTTTCAGGTGAGAAAAACAGGATGCTGCAAGTAGTTGTATTTCTGCTCAATTAAAAAGTCAGAACAGTAATGAGGACAGAAATCCATGCAAAATAAAGCATCACCGTCCCAGAGTTCAGAATGTGAATCCAGACTGTAGCTGATGAATATGTTGACAGTTTTTTCACTATTAGTCATCTCTGATTTAATACAATGTAAGAATATTCTCATCAATATTAAAACTAGATGAAAATAATAGGAGAAAAAAAAACTCACTTCTCATCGCATCTTGTCAGCTATTCTAGCATTTTAGCATGTGTTTATGCAGAGCTGTAGTAAACAATAGATGACTTTGGCTTCAAACATTCAAAGTGGGCTCACAGAGAAATTTCTGTGTAACAAAAAGGTTAATGATTACATTTTATGTGAAAACAATCTTAATTAAAATCTTTTTTTGTTGTTGCTGTGGTGTTTTAGCTAATACAATCGCAAATTTGCTTAATTTGAATGTATCTTAAAAATTGTAGGTCAAGAGATAGTATAGAAAATAATGAATGAGAAAGTACAGCGAAATTATTTTTTTTATCCATTGTATGAATTTTTCTTGGATATTAACAGCACAATGATTCACCGTTCAAAGACAGGAGCAGTAAGTGATGCAGTTGTAAGCGATATGATTGTGTGTAACTGACAACCTCCAGTGTGAATGAAAGTTGTGAACGTGGTTGACATCGAAGCCGGTGGTTTTCTGTCAGTTTCTGCTTTCGCTGTGAAAGCAAATAGAGCTGACGTACTCTGGATCAGTTCCTAAGAATTGAATGTTGCTGTGGTTTTAATGAGAAGCTTGAGGTTTAATCAACTTATTGTTTTAGCTTTGTAAAACCATTAACACACTTTTAGTGGAATTTCTATTAAATAATTAATCAAATTAAATTAAGTTTCTTTATATAGCGCATTTCCAACACATCAAGCTGCTCAAAGGGTTTTACAAACTAAAATAAAAAGTTTATGTTGGATCAATAATAATAAAATAATATAATGAGACAATTAAAACAATAAAACCTGCTTAAAAACAACTAAAACAACAACTAAGACAGGTTGAAAAAATGTTAAGGTCAACTTGTGATAAAAGCCAGTTGATAAAAATGTGATCCAGTGATCCATTACAGATCTGATATTATTTAGAATAAACTTAAGATGATCCTATTTCCCAGAATGTCCTGATTTATTTTCAGAAATCTTTTTGAAGTGATGTTGATAAATATTTCTTTCTTAAACTTTAAATTATGGGCGTAAGGCCAGTAAACTGTTTGACTTGCACCAAACTACATTAAAACATGATAACAAGTTTATTTGGTAAAATGCAGAAAAAAACTTTGTCTAAAGAAAGCTGTCAGTCAATGTCTGCCTCCACACCAACACACAATAGCTGAGTTTTTTCAGTCAGCGTCCCCTCTGTTAACACAACAGGGATGCATATGATTCTGTAGGAAATTAATGAGTACATGTAAATAATATTTGCCCTTTTTGAAGAAAAGATTTTAATGGTCCATTCTCAGGGCAGCATTTTTATTTTTATTGTGGGCATCACATATCCAATGCTGCCAGTTGAATCCTTTCATTGTCCTTGTCAGGGCCACGAGATGACCAGCATTGGACTCCTACTGGGTGTGTCTTCAGCCAAACTGGGCACTATGGACATGTCAATCACCCGCCTGCTCAGTATCCACATCCCTGCGCTCCTCCCCCCAACCTCCACCGAGCTGGATGTGCCGCACAATGTTCAGGTAAGAGTCCGCTTGTATACTTGGCGTAAATATGAAGTGCTATTTAAAATCCTCATGCTATTATATGTGTACAAAATTATAAAGCAAACACAAAAATCCAGAAGTAGCTATTAAATTCCTTCTCTGCTCTTGTTGCAGGTTGCCGCTGTAATTGGTATTGGGCTGGTGTATCAGGGAACGGGGCACAGACACAATGCTGAAGTTTTGTTGTCTGAGATAGGTGTGTGTAATTCATTTCTGTGGCATATGGATAACAGCATGAGACATTTTCCCAGCCTTGACTAACCAATTAAACTCAATCCGCAAACAAATGAAGTTCACTTTATGGCTTAAATTGTTGTGAGGTAACATAATGACACAGACGGCACGGGAAATACCCACAAGCTTTGGTTGTCTGTCACCTAATTATTTATTTAAGACATTTTGATTTCTGATTCCATTTAAAAGTGCAGAAAACACTTCATGTCTTGATTTAATTCAGAATTTCATCATTTTACTTCTACATGCATTTTTATGTAACCTGCACAGATGCTGAATTTCTTTTTTTCTTTATGGGTTTTGTTAAGGTCGTCCCCCTGGTCCAGAGATGGAGTACTGTACTGACAGAGAGTCTTATTCACTGGCTGCTGGACTCGCTCTGGGCATGGTCTGTCTCGGGGTATGTTGTCTCCATAAAAACAGTCAACTTTTTTTCTCTCTCAGTTCGTGTCCTAAACTCAGTTCCCACCCGTTTGTTATCTAAGAGTTGGATTTCTGTCAGAAATAATGTTTTCATTATTTTGTTTTCCTTATAAGGAGCAGATTATTTCATTATATTCCATGCGTTCTACGATACTTTCTGATATTTATCTATGATGATAGAATGTTATTCTCCTATTAAAGGTCATTGTTTCTTTCGGGACTTTTGCATTTGTCCAAATATTCTCAGTTGCAGCAAGGTTGATAAACAATTGTTATTACTGCTGTTATTACTGTTATAAATCCTGTATTAGAAAACTTTTGTGAATGTCTAGTGAGAAAGAAGTCCCTACACAATTTAATTATGAGTTTATCAAAACCATCCTACCTCTACTCTGCCTACTCACTACTGTCTGTTTCCTTGTCCTTATCTTACCTCACTTATAGCCTTGAATTATTTTTCTCTGCCCATTTTTCTTAATATTTCTATTCATCTTCCGTTTCTTTCATCATCTTCTCCCCTTCCTTAACCTGTCCTCCCTCCCCTCTTTAATCGTTCAGCATGGCAGCAACCTGATTGGGATGACAGACCTTAATGTGCCTGAGCAGTTGTACCAGTACATGGTTGGAGGCCATCGCAGAGCTCAGGCTGGGGCCAGTAGGGAGAGACACAAGTCCCCTAGCTACCAAATCAAGGTAATTAAAAAAATAAAATAGATAAAAACATGCTATTTTTCTTAGATGCAGTAATCTTTCATCATGTTACTGTAATTTAGCTAAAATCAATCACCTCTTTTGTGTTTTCCAATGCTTACTGTCTGAGTTTCTATTCATTGCAGTTGGTGATTCCCTGACTCAAGTAATCTTTGTCATATTAAACCTCAAAGCTGCATTTAAGTTATTCAACAAAATTGAGACAAACAAGAGGTTCTTGTTATTAAAATCCCCCAAACCTGTCAGATTTAGTTTGAAACGCCAGTGATGAGAGACTTGTGCACAATCCTAATGAACTGTCATTGTAACACAAAATGCAGATGATGATTTAAGAGGACTGATGAGCAAACTTGTTTCTTTGATCACCTAATAAACATTGTCAACTGTCATTTCAGGAGGGTGACACAATAAATGTAGACGTGACATGTCCCGGAGCCACGCTAGCACTCGCAATGATCTACCTCAAGACTAACAACAGGTGAGTGTCAATCAGAAGACCCTTCTGCAGCTTCCTTATGCACTGGTATACATTAATGATCACTATTTTATATTTCAAATAAATGTATTATTTCTTGCTTTATGTAGTAATTGGTATTTTTTTCACTTAAATTTAGTCTGGGTGTACCGTACTGAGTAAAAGAGGAAGTACGATAATGCCTTTTATAATGCTGACTGTTGCAAAACCTGACTACTGGAAATTATTGCTTATTATACACTTGATGCTATTTACTATTTATTCCAGTTTTGCAATAGGAAGGTACTTGTGAAAATGAACATTTATTGTTGTTTGAAAGGTCTTGGATGACTTTTCTCAGTTTTTGTAGATTTAAGCTTTTTTTACATTTTATGTCTAAAAATCCTCCACAAAATCAATGATGTTAAAACCAGTAATTGTTTGCAGAACTACTGAAGTTCATTTCTTTATTTAGCACATTTTTTGTTGTCACTCATTGATCTCCCTACCTCATCTTTAAGGATGTAGTATTTCCTTAAATATTAAAGCAAAAAACTGGCAGAGAGAGAAGTGAGGGGGCTTTTTGGAGGAGCTATGAATGAGGATCCACACGTGTTTACAATGCAAACGTCTTGTAAGCATCTGTGACATTTAAAAGGGTCATGATACATCATTCCACCTTGTAAATTCAATTGAAATAAATTACGTTTACCACGTCACAATGCTAATCTGACTGTAATGAAACAACAGACAGATGATGCATCTGTGCCAAAAGTCATATGCCATATATCTTGGTTTTAAATGACTGCCACAAATCCAGCGCGTCTCATATTGTTAGATACATGCTGCCTCGGTGCCTCTCTCCTTGTCTTTTCCTCACCTCCTCTGCTGCCACCATAGATGCGATGAAGAAGGGAGAGATGTGAGGATAGAAATTTAACAGGGAAATTGAAGATGCACAAATTGGAAAGTGACAGTAAGGGCTTTTTGCTTCTTGCCATGGAAAATGATGCCATGGAAAGATGGTTGATCAGCTTTAAGTCCCATATAATGATATTATATGATGGTAAGAATGATGAATGATTTTTTGGTCTACCACTATGAATGTGGTATATTAGCAAACGTGAAGATGATTTTCACCATGAAATGTAATTTGATAGTATTACACATTCATAAATCCTACAAACTGTACAGAATCTTTATAATTTCCTGAAGACGGATTCTGAATCCGGACCCTTGCGTGCTGTGTTCACTAATACTTGTCCACGTGAACATGAGAGCATCATAACCCATGATGCGCTAGAAAAAGCCTCCTCCAGTTTCCATCTGCCTGTTGGTCAAGAGAGTCCTGATTTCTTCAAAGCTTATCTGATGCTGTCTGCCTGTTGATGGAGAGGGTGTTGAAGGAATGTATTAACACTACCTTTTCTCATGCTGGTTCTGTCCACTAGGTCGATAGCTGATTGGCTGAAACCTCCAGACACTTGGTTCCTGTTGGACTTTATTAAGCCAGAATTTCTGCTGTTGAGGGTTAGTAGGCGTTATATGTATTTTGAGTTTTTTTTTTTCTTTTTCCCACCTTTCCTTCATCTGGCATACCTGTTTTTTCCTTCTCACCTCCCTATCCTTTCAGACTCTTGCTCGGTGTATTATCATGTGGGATGAAATTCTCCCTAATACCGAATGGGTCAAGAGTAACATACCCCAGGTGAGAAAAAAAACACACATACCACACAGCATTAATAAGAAATCCTTCATTAGGTTACTTATGCTTCCAACGGAAAGTACTAATGAGACTGTTATTCCTGAGATCCCTCAACTGAGATTTTGTTTTCAGATCATGCGGGGAAATTTTGACACTTCTGAAGACTTTAATATGGAGGCAATGGCGTGAGTATTTTAGCCAGAAAGTACATTTTTACCTGATGGATGTTGTGTTTTAAAAGCTGTAAAATCAGTTGCTGTCCTTACAGTAAGAGACTTTTTTTATCATTTGACTTAGTTTTAAAGTCTTAAATCTTTGTTCTTCAGGCAAGCTCAAGACTACATTACAGCTGGGGCCTGTTTGGCATTAGGTTTACGCTTTGCTGGATCGGCCAATTCTGATGCCTTCGACTGCCTTTATGAGTTTGCCATGACCTTTATGAAGATCATGTCTTTTGCTGGTACAGGTGCTGTGGTTGCTGTAAGTGTTTTTTTAATTTTTATTTTATTTTATTCTTTAGAATTAGCTTTAGTCACGACAAGGGTTGAACATTTGGATGATTTTACATATTCTGTCTCTGTTTCTGTGTGACATGTTGGTCCGCACAGCAAACTGGTTACTACAACCTGCAGACTGGTCTGTCGATGATTCTTCTGGCTATGTCTATGGTGATGTCTGGCACAGGGAACCTGAAAGTCCTGCAGCTATGTCGTTTCCTCCATAAACGAACCGGTGGTGAGATGAATTATGGCTTCCACATGGCTCATCACATGGCCCTGGGTCTGCTCTTTCTGGGAGGCGGCAGGTGAGGCAATCACACATGTACTTATGGGTTGAAGGATACATTTAAACACTGCATTGGGGTTCAAAAAAAGTAGGGGTGGAAAGCTTGTATGATCAGACAATAAGTAAGCCCTTAAAAGTTAGGCACAAAAAAAGAGTGAAATTACATTAATGTGGGCTGGGCAATAAAACGATGAACGTCATTGCGATAAAAAGGGGTCAATATCAATGATAAACTACGGCCATTTTTTACTGAATATGCTGTGTCATACAGCCAAAGGGTGACAGACGCCTGTCAGTCAGCGCTGCAGGTTAAATGCGTCACAGTGCATGCCCAATTTCACTGCCAGGTCAATTTGTGCGGAGGTGAGTGTTGATGTGAGGAGGATGAAAGAGTGTGCTGTGAATGGAACAAGAAGACGGAAAAATGACCAAAAGTGAGCAGCAAAGCGGAGACGAACAACAACTGGTCTGATCAAGCAGAAAAAAAAGCAGAACAATTTCTAGATGAAAAAGGATGCACATGTCAATAATTTGGCATTCAATTAGGGAAAAATGATCATGATCATATTTTTTGCCATATCGCCCAGCCCTGCCCACATCTATGTAGATCATCTACCATACAGTCCTGACTCCTTTGATAAGTTCATGACTGGTTGTTTTTATAGACTAGAATATAATTTGCCTTCCTTTGTGTGAGGTCTGTGAAATGTACCTTTCATAGTTCTTACCAGTCTTAGAGGGTCTTCTGGGTCTCTGCAGCAAATGTGTGCAGCTTAAACAGCAGATTACACATGCAGTTGAACCATCTCCATTCAGGAAAAGAAATGAAAAAAACCTGTCCACATCTCTAGAGCATGCTGTGTTCAAGTTATGGAAGTGTCGGCACAGCTGACGTTGAACGTGGTATGAAAGGACTTGAGTGGGTATCTTTACTGTCAGTTCAAAAACCATCTTACACCATTTTCTGAACCAACCTTATTTTTCATTTCCTCTTTGTGGTTAAGGCTGCTGATGATGTGGCACATTCATTCAAACCCTGACAGTGTCTTTGCTCGTCTTAGGAAACTTTTTAGATACTTGCTTTTAAGTACACAGATAGGCAACAAAAATATTTTGCCACTTTTTAACCCTAGGCTACTGATTTTAGTTCTTTGCAAACCCAAAAAGTATTAATTTTATTTAAAAAATGATTTTTTTCCTAATTCTTTGCTTTCTTTGTTACTATATTAAAAGCTTAGCCTTTTATCTTTTGAATTCCAAGAATAAGATATGAACTTGTTCCTTCAAGCAGAAATGAAACCAAAGTATTTTAAGTTTTAAAGAAAAAAGATAAATCATGAATAAACAAGGAGTAAAACTCAAAGCGAAAGATAAAGAAAACTTCTAAAAAACAATTAACAGTGAATTATGTTGAATTCAATAAAAGACTTTAAAAAGCTAGTATGTTTTAATAGTCAATTTTTGTATCTCTTTTGTCTTGATTTTGTTTATCAAAGTAAAAGGTTACTAAACATTTTAAAACGTTCCAAGTTATCTTAACCATGCCTAAAACAAAACACTTTGCAATTTAAAGTAGAAATAAAACTACACTCTCTAGGTTTGAGACTGCTGGCTTTGGGAAGGACCAGGTGCACCACATATGCTGACATTGTGTATTTGATGGCCTAAAAAATACACAAGTCTGCTTTGTCGACTATGTGTACATAATGAATGGCATTTATACACACACACACATTCACACACCCAAACCTTTTTCCTCAAACCACTGACCTCGGCCTGTGTATTTCCAGCAAAACAACAGCTTCCACTCTCTCATTACAATTTGCAAATGTCTCTCCACCTACAGCCACAATCAGATGAACCTTTTTTTTATTTTTGGGGTCACATTTTATTTTAGACCTGCCAGCAGAACTCTCACACAGCTGCTGGGACTGCAGGTTTGAATGCCATGCACCAAAGCCTGTGTTATCCGGAGCGGTTTGCTGTGGGTCTGTAGAGGTCGTGCTGGAGAGCAAAGTCAGGTCATTTAATTGTAGCGTTTCCTTCAGCGTCTCCTGCCATTAATCTATCTTTCAGCTTCTCTTCTCACTCATTTGAATGAAATATTTGCTTTGCACACATTTTGCTGTTATCTCTACCTTGCTGTCATTCATGTAGTTTTTCTTTCTTCTCATTCATGTCTTGGCCTTTGTTTTCCACTGCTTATCTGTTGTGTGGTTCTTTATGCATTCTTTTTTTTTTGGGTCACCCTCCTCCTCTTTTCTTTCTGCCTGCTCAGTTAGTTTCTCTTCCCAATTACTCAGTTCTTAAAAGGAAACTAAAGTGAAAGTGTCTCTGTTTTTTTTTTCTTTTTCATCCATCGTCACATGTTGTGTCCAGGGTAACTGTCGCCACTGCTTGCTGCTCTTAAATAACTTTTATCCAAACTGGGGGAAACACAGCTGTGTCCACTTGTATCATTTAGCTGGAAATACTCATAATGGCAATATATCAGTTGACATCGGCCACGTATATTAGCAGATGCCAGTACCAGGAAAAATGCAAATATCAGCCACTAGATCCACAAAATCTTAGAGGAAAAAAAAAACAAACATATCTTCTCCTTCCTGATGAGTATGAAAAAATATGTTTAAGATTAACATTTGTTTTTTTCAATGCACATGTTAAAACAACGTTGTCAGATGCACGACTTCAACTGACTTAAATTTAAAGTGACCCCTTCATGAATTCAAAAGTTGTGAAAACACATTGCTTCTTCCGTGCATGCATGCAATGATATTATAGTTATAAATATAATGCGTTTCTTCCCCTTGTCACATGTCATGAGTTTACTGTGGAATCATAGTTTGACCTTTTTTGGATGCAGAGGATGGGGAAATATCCATTATTTAATCAAATTATAGCAAATTTGCTCAGTTTGTGTCCAATTTACTGGTCGCTAATATTCATTGTCTGTGAGCTTTGTCCATTTCTCTCAGAAAATATATCTGTTTTTCATGACCATAACAGACACTAAAGCTTTTTTAAATTGTAAATGTTCTTAAATGCATTAAACAGCACACAGGCTGTCATTAAATGAAGAGCAACGTCCTTTACTCCAGAGGACTCATGCTAAGAGCTTTCATACGTCACCTCCCCATCCCAAACAGCCGCCACTGTCTGACCCAACATTATTATAATAACACAATTAGTTCAAGTGCACTCTTAACTCCCTGCTATTAAGTTTAAGAGGCTCTGTTGTGGTCTTTAATGGTGAGAAAAGAATTGTGACACACCTTGTTTAACTGACCAAACTGTGTATTTATAGAAAAAGCTCTTATTTGGAGCACAGAGTAGTAAAATTGTGTGAAAAGTGGTTTGTTCGTGGTGTTTATTCTTATCTATTGTGAATTTTGCTGCTACTTTGCAGTTGATCATGGCAACTTGTGAGAGCTATTATTGTTTGAATATTTAAGTGGGGAAGAGGAACTAATCTTCAGTGTCTGTGATTTTGTCTTATATCAGGTATACCCTCAACACCTCCAATTCAGCCATAGCTGCTCTGCTCTGTGCCTTGTACCCACACTTCCCTGCCCACAGTACTGACAACCGGTAAGAACAATACAAACACACTACTGTGTGAGGAAGTTGGGTCACGAGAGCTTTGTTTTGTGGAAAATCCAGCCTTATGATGGCAAAAACAGGTCTCAGCCAAACCCAGTAAAAACACCTAAGTGCTTCTCATAAATACACACACAGCTGCACGTGTACATTGTTTTAAAATTTAACACATCAATTCAAGTCTTTTTTTTAGACAAAACAAAAAAAGACTTTTAAAAAATAAATTCACTGCCAGTGTTGATTATTAATTAATTTACTTTGCTATGCATAAGGATTTAAAGTGTGGTGAAGTTCTGTAATTGAATCCCTATGAGGGGTAATGGGGCATCATGACTCCCATCTTCTCAACTGGAAACTAGATGGATGAAAAAATCATAGCTTCTTGGACACAAGATGACACTTCTGACCTATTTTTTATGGAAGAAATGTATTCTTATGTATAATCTAATTTGAAGTAAAATCAGTAAACGATTTAGCAATATTCCTACTCACTATTCAAGATTTGCATTTTCAAGGGTTTTTGTAATTGTATGTTTTTGTGTAGTGATAGTAAGTCATGCATGTTGCTGCTGTTTCCTGCAGCTACCACTTGCAGGCCCTGCGGCACCTGGCTGTGCTGGCTGCAGAGCCACGGCTGCTGGTTCCTGTGGATGTGGATTCCCTGAAGCCTTGTTATGCCCTCTTGGAGGTCACTTATAAGGTGAGCTCACCTTATACACAACACATGTATGAACCAAACTAAAGAAAGAGATTCCTGCTCTCTTTGTTCCATTCAAAAGTTTATAAACATCAAGTCAGAATGTCTGATGGAAATCAACCAAGACAACATTTAAAAGTCACAAGCCGACTTTTCTTTCTTAGATCTTCCAGTGTTTCAGTCTTCTTTCAGTGTTTTAGAAAGAATTCGGGATTCATCCCACTTTGTTTTTACTTGTTGCTTTATCGGCATACATCACTGCCTTATACTGAATTAGAATCAGTAAAAATTACAATAGATAATAAGAAATATATTCCTTGTTTTCTTGTTTTTTCACTGATCATTTTGAGTCCTTAAAAGAAAACAACTGAAGTCCTTTTTATCAGGGCAAGATTTTAGTTAGGAACGGTTTTTATGTTATTTATTCTTAATTTTATTTTATATTCAGTTTCTTAATGATTTGATATTAAACATTAATGTCTTTAAAGCTGAAAATAAATCCTTCAAATTATTATGTAGAATGCCAATAGCAGTAGTTGCTTGATTACAGAGAAACATCAATGAGCTTTATTTCTCTTTATTTAATATTCGTCTCTTACTTAAGATTAATCACTAATTGTTTTAAGAATGAGGAACTGAAATTCCATAAATGCCCTTTTATGTTTCCGTTTTTGGAGGAATTGTTAAATAAAAAAATTCCTGTTCTCTTTTCCAGCATGGTCACCCGTACAGAGAACAGCAGGCTTGTCACACTGTCTGCATGATTCCCACATGATTCAACATGAACTTTAATCAAATAATTACAACCACTGCAGATTATTTTACAGGTTTTTATACCACTTTTTTGACCGAAAAAATGGAGAAATGCAACAAACGTGTATCTTGTGTTGGTGGTGGTGAAGAGGATAACCTTCAGTCAGTTTACTGGGAATAAAATCTTGATCTTTTTTTTACAAATCTTTCAGCTATTTCTCAGATGTATTGCTAAGATGGTAAGATTATTGGGGGGAGTTTTAATTTCCGATAAGATTAAAGCATTTTTTAAATCATTTTTGATTAGTTGCTATTTTATGGCTATTTAGTGAGTTTTTAAATAATCTTACACACAGTACTTTAAGTTTTGTAAGCTGTCATGGTATTTATTAATAGATCAACTTTTAAAATCAACGTCTCAACTGACCGTTCATTATCATAGTCCCTGTCCTTACACAGTTGGCAACATACATACCCCAAAGGATTGCTTCTGTCTTTACTTTGTGTAAAAAAAAATTTCCCAGCACCTACCGTATAAATAGAGCTGCAGGGTTTATTAAACACTTAAAGCTCACCTTCATAAGACAGAAATTGAACATATGACATTATGATAATGGGCATATGTTTCAGGGGACCAAGTGGTATGAGGAGACAACAGTTGAGCTGATGGCTCCTACCATGCTTCCTGAGCTGGAACTTCTCAAAAGGGTAAACCTAAGTACAGATGTTAGCACTATAAAGTTTTCGTGATATCCTGAATAATTTAAATTGAAATAAGCACATTTTGATCTCTTAATGTCTCCATCTTTTAATTTGTGATTAAATGTTAACTAGGTAAAGGTGAAGGGTCCACGCTACTGGGAACTTTCCATAGATCTCAGCAAAGAAACGCATCATCTGAAGTAAGTTTTAAAGAAACTGAAGCATAATTTTCAATTTCATGTAAGTTTTGCAGGTTTCGTTTGTGTGTAACCTGCCTACACCGAGCCAAAAGTTTTTAGTATATTTTGTATTTTAATTTTTAATTTTTGATAAGTATCACTTATCACAATAAAAAAATCTTTCTCTGTCCTTTCTTCAGGTCCATTCTTTCCAGAGATGGGGTGTTGTATGTAAAGCTTAGGGCCGGCCAGCTGCCCTACAAAGACGACCCTCAGGGTTGGAAGAGCCTGCTAGCTGCGACCGTCAACCACCGAAGCTCTGGAGTCAGAGCCTTCAAGGTAAACACAAGAGGATGTCACATCCACCAAATAACCACATCCATCATGAGAGGTCAGCTGAGTCTCTGCAGAGCAGAGTGATCTGAGACTACGTACACACCCAATGTAGTACATTTCTGATATGACCAAAGCAACATCCTTATGTAGGTGGGGGAATTTTTAGTTTTTTTTTCTCTAATTCATGAGCTCTTCCTGCATGATCATGTTGCACAACAACTGCAAAATATTTGCTAATTTAATTCAGAGGCAGCCGCACTTTGCTTGCTTAAAAACCTTGTCAGTTTTAAATGTATTTGCAGACTGATTGCTTCTGAAATTAACTTTGTGTTCAGTCTGGATAAGCTTAGTGGATTTTGTCTTGCCACAAAAACAGAGTTTTAGATGTAGATTTTCTTTATTTGCATATTAGGTTTGGCTTTATTGAGTATTCATCATCCACACGCTGGTCTTTTTGTTTCTCTGAGTCTGATCTACAGCAGACATTTACTTGTCTAAATTAACATTTATCGTGGAATCTTCATTATACATTGTAATTTATAATAACTACTACAGGGCAGTCCAAACAGATAAAATGTTAAGCATGTTTTACTTTGCAGTTTGCTTTTAAAATCTTCTTTTGATACATGGATTTGAAAACAGAGCAGTTCATCGAGTGGAAATGAAACGACTTCCCTGGTGAATGGTTGAGTCCAGTCTTGGTCTTGGCAGGTTGTCGCTGCAGGTTCAGCAGGCTGCCGTGTCTGACAGACTATTACTGGTTTCCTGATGGCTTCACTGTGGCTGTCAATATGCCTCAAGATCCCGAGAGAAAAAATGTGCATTGTTGATTCCACTTGTCCTCAGTGTCCTTCATCTCCCTACTTTTGCATATCCCTTTAAATCCATCCAGTCCTGATGATATTTTCTACATTTCTTTAGTTGCCTTATTTATTCATCAGGTTTTTTTTCCTCTGTACCCCCTCCATGTCCCGGTTCTGTTCTGTGCAGCCTGAAGCCATCTCTACTTTCACCTCTGAGCCTGCTCTCATCTCCTTTGCCGAGTTCTTCTGTAAAACCTCTGATGGGACAAAACACGTGAGTTTTACAGCCAGAAATACGTCTGGCTTCGCTTTGAACTTGCTCTCCATAACTGCATTACCTTGCAGCCATGGGTTTGTTTGGAACTTTAAGCCTTTCCCTAATAATTATCCACCTTGTTAGACCTAAATATTGTGCTGTATTATGCCATTTTCACAATATAAGATATCCTGGATCATGTTAGAATGCCTGAATTATCCTCTTGAGATGTTATAACAGAGTTTACTCGAGTCCCCTCCTCTTTTTTGTTGTGGCTTTTTTTGTTGAATATTGAAAGAAGTAAATCAGGGAGAAACACACCAAAGAATTTGGTATTTTTCATGGAAACTCATCAAATCAGGGGAATTGAACTATTCATGTGTTTTCCCCCTGCATCTGTAATTAGAAACACAACAGGAATTTAAAAAAAGTGCTCTAATTGGAATAATTTAAGGTCACATGTTATCAGACCACCATCATTACAGAGTACTTGTTGACACTATTTTTTTAGTCTGGGGCTGCTATCACCACTGATAATCATGAACACATTTGCCTTCAAAACAACTTTGAAAACAACCAGACGTGTTTGGTTTTTTTATAAACTATTTATGTTTAAATGCACCCTGCATTTAGGATATAAATCCTGACCGATGTTTTCTTCAGTACAGCATTTATTGCTGTTCTCATAACTGGTTACGAAAATATAAAACATACTAGTAAACAAAACTGAAGAAAAATGTGCCAGAGCAAACAAACAGTAGATCTAAATGCCTTGTGCGTCTTTGCTGAAGGGATTACACCACATAAAGTATATCGAACAGGAGGAAAGGGGGGGGGGGGTCAAATGTTAATGCTAATCTTATTTTTCTTAAGATAATACGCTCTACTTTCCTGGAAATGATTTTAATCATTTAGTAAACATGGTGTGCTGAATGTGTTTGTAATTAACAGAAACTATGTAAGAATTTTCACCACACAGTGAAACAATTTACACAACCAACCATGCCATCCTGCTTGTCAGGGTTCATGTTAACGAAACACAGCAGAATGTAGACGTGTTAAATGATCCAATAGCTTGAATCATGCATCTTTAAACATGCTCTCAATTATGCCATAATCTCGATAAGCAAGTGTCTTAGGAAACATGGTCAACTAGAACTTTTTCTCTGAATGTAAACAAGGCTGAAACTCAGCAGTCATGCTAAGCTGATGATGAAGTTTTCCAAATATACATAATGAAAGACTGGGCGATCATGATAGTTGCTATCCCTGGTTCTGTCTGTCTTATAGTCAGTAAAGCCTTTCATTCAAAACCACAGATATCAAAAAAGACTGATCTAAAGTGATATTCCTTTTATTCTCCCCCTTGAAAAGAAAAGTTGTAACCGTGGCACTCTACGAGCCAACATTATAAATTTCTGTGTTGCAACATGGCAGGCTGGGTTTAGTTTAAACATAAAGCATCTTGATGTATAACATTTTCCACAAAGACTAAAGGTTTGTTGAATAATTTAGGTTTTTGTGAGTGATGTTTATCCTGCTTATTAGTCACCTGACTTCCTATTCTATGAATAAAGCAGCTGCTTCATTAAGGCATCCGGTTGGCCACTAGTTTTGAGTACGGAAATAGAAGGAAATTAATCAGATTGTAACTTTACAGTCTGTAATTGAATTTAACAACTGTTTATCTGTATTTTATCACTTCAGTCACACCAACTCTGCCTCCGCTTATTCCTCCACCTGCCATTGGATATTGGATGTAAACATGAGCTTTACATTTAAATTGAAGTTGCTCTCTTTTCTGGCAGATAATTACAAGATTTGTTCCAGCCTGTTTTGTTTAACAAAGTGTGAAATAGCTCCATATCTAGATGTAACTCTGCAGAACTTGCCTGACTCTATAGCTTTTCTTGTGCTAAAAAGTTTGAAAACAAATGCACTATTTTAAGAAAATGTAGATTTTCAACTTGTGTACAATTTGGGAACCAGAGTGTACTAATCAAACTACAAAATGTCCCAAAAGGTTGCCATCATTAAATCAGAATACAATTAGACTCGATGCAAAAATAAGACAGTTTATATTATTTATGTACTAATCATGTCTCTATTGTTTTGTTTTTTTCCAGAGAGAAGATACTCTGGTGCTGTTTTCAGCAATGCTGTATGAATGTGTGACACAGGAGTGTCCAGAGATGATGCCCACATATATCGCTATCGAGCAGGTAACACACTTGAACCTTGTGAAGATGGAGCTATATTACAAATGTTCCAATAGATAAATGCTTCCCTAATAATAGGAATAATTTAAGCTCTTTGACAGGTAAACTTGTAAACTGTTTATTTTATGGTGAACCAAATAAAACTGTTTCCAGTAACAGCTGTCATGAGATGAATAAGATTGGTTTGTCCAGAGATTCTGACTTCTGCTCTTTTTTTCTTGCATTACCCAGAAAGAAGTACAGCTGTTCAATAATGATCACACTGAACATCATAATCTATCAATAAACCTTTTAAAATCCATGCTGTAATAGACTTCACACAAAGAAATCTCAGCCAGAGAGACTTTGTGTTTATTTATTGTTCTGCCTTATTTGTCAGGCTGTAGGCGCCTTGTGTCACGGTGACCTGCAGGAGACCTTTCCCATGTGGCAGCTACGTCTGGTGGTAGAGATGTGGGAAAGCAGGATGCTGCGAGGTCCCGCTAATGGCCACGACACCCTGCTCACTTCAGAGTTTCTGCCAGTCATGAAGAATGGGGTGGATGTAGCGCTGGACGGCTGGCTCAGAGGTGGGATGAATGGACGGATGGATGGATGATTAGTTTTGATGGATACAATATACAACGACATTGGTCATTAGTTATACATTTTGATTGGTATCTCAAATTGTTTTTCTTATTATTGTGTAGAAATGTTATCCAAGTTGAAAATAATGAAATTCCAATGTTGATGGAGTTTTGTGTTCTTTCTTTATTTAAGACAATCAAGAATATAATCTTTAGATCATTAAAGCTAATCAAAGTTTTTTACGCAGCAGGAATAAACATGTGGCTGACTCAAGAGCTGAGACCAAATATTTTTGATTTGCTCCCCTTTAGCATTTGTGTCAGGATTAACAAAAAACCCAGAGAGGAGAAGTGAATAATACTGATCATGTGGTAACAATGCAGCGGCCTGATGGGAATCGTGTGGTTCTGCTTTGGCTTGCATTGGTATTTCTGCAGACCACGCTCATAGTTACATGGCGACATGCAAACAGAGAAAAATGGTTTCCCGCCAGAACCCGAAATTCCTTTCAAAACTCACCAGCTCCCAGTCCGATCTGACTATCTAAGGATTATTTTTATTGCAGGACCAGATGCAGTAGATCACAACCTTTGCTTCTGTGTCCTAACAACAGCCCAGGTCCCCTCAGGGCTCCAACACATTGTTAGGCAGGTGGTTTTAATGCTGTGCTTAATGATTCCTCATGTGATGTTGAACTAAAATTCTCATATTTTTCTGTCAACCATAACGGATGAACTTAAAATGCTTTTGTTGTTAATTTCTAAAGTTATATTCAACGTATTTATGAAGCTAGACTGCCCTTTTTGTCGAAGCTTCAGCAATTCAGTGTAATTAAATATGTTATTTGGGTAGCAGTAAATAAAAAGTAACCTTCTGATGCAAGAACTAGTAAAAAGAAAAAAAAATCACGTTGACACACTCTTTTTATATACAATAATTTACTTCTGCAGATATGTACAATGATGTGGTTTGGCTTTTTTAATATTATTTGACCTTATTGTATGAAATCTTACAAATTTTCTAATACAACTATATCATTTCTTGTCTTGTTTATCACTGAGGAAAACCAGGCAATTACAATATATCTACATATTATATAATAATTGTTTATTCTTCAGGGAGTGGCAGTTTTTTGGATCACTCACTAGTGAAACGGCTAATTGGCAAATATAACATCCACACCCATGCATATATGAGAACACATCCTTGTAGGTAGGTGGACCCAATACATCAAAGGGTTAACAAAATAAAACTGGCTGAAGAAAGGTTCAGAAATCCCACGCAGATCTTGCAAACCTGTGCAATCTGACCACTGCCCTCTATCGCAGCAAATCAAACTCTGCATGATCTTATCTATATTTGGTAATAAAACAACATTGACATTTGCACTGGGTTTCTTATCTCAAAGGATAAGGGGTGGCGTTAACAAAAATTAAAATATGGCCCAGTCACAAATGTTGCAAACCTGTTTACTGCAGATGTGACAATCAGCAGGCAAAAGCCTAATTTTTAGATCTACTGCAGGGCACTTGTGAAGCATTTACAGTATGCGTCGTTCCAGCTGCTAGACTGTGTGGCAACTTGTTGGGGCGATGCAGTCAGCAGGATACCATGTGACAGCTGTCAGCTGAGCACAGTCAGCTGTTTGTCAGGATCCACTCAAAGCAGCAACAACTTTTAATGTTTAAATCATAAACATTGCTGACATTCTCAGTGTTCCACCTTGATGGACAGATGCCAGCAGTCATTTTACCCTCGATTTTTATCTTTACATGTGACAGAAAGTTAACTAAACCAGTATCACATGCTGGATGTGCTTCAGCTTGTTTTCATGTACAGGGGGTGTAGCACATCTGTGTAGTTCAGAGTTAAACAGATTGCGTGTATACACCCAAACATACATTCCATTACAAATCTTTCACACTTGCGCACACAAACACATTTTTTCCTGAACCAAAAATGCACTCGAACACCGTGGGAAGCAGGTGAAGCAGTTAGACCAGACCGATCATGTAACTGTCCAAACCTGCTTTTACTTCAGTGTTTTGTAAAGCTGCTGGTTTCTGGCAGATAGTTGGAAGGATGTTAAAACTATCTTGACTTCAAGCTTCAAGAATGTTGCTGTTCTCTGGAACTCACCTATGAATGAAGTCTGTGTTAAGATATTATTTTATGCTTTTGTTTGTGCTTTTTCTCAGCAGTCAGTGCTTTGGCAATTTTGTCCATGAAATGAACTAAAATCTGCTTGCAGCCACACACATTTTCCAAAATTAATTAAATTCATAGAATTCTATCTATCATATTCTTTTATATGCAATGTTTAATATTACAGAAATGAAGCAAAATATAAAACTGTTTATTTTACAACTGTCTGGAATAACAGACAAGAATTTTGTTTCAGTCTGATTAAGGCCACTTGTTTATGAGATGTTGCATGTGTATGAGAATTCAGTCCCCGGATTTATCATGCAGATGTTTCCCTTTTACCCCAACTAGCATGCATGCTTAACTTGTTACCAGAAACAAATCTCTTCAAAGCTATGGTGGCTTAAATCAGGTTATTTTCACTAGTTAAAAATAGATAGCTTTGTAGAGCACAAAACATTTAAATGAGATTTTTTTTTTCTTTAATAGAGGTTAATGCATTGACTATATCCTGTATGAGTCGTGTTTTTTTTAATCACTCTTGTTCAGCCAACAAGTGGATTAATACACTGCATACCAAAAAGATTTGACATATTTTGCATGCACTGCCATCAGTCTGTTCCTCTTTTCAATTGTCACCAAGTCTTAAGCTCAAATTCTGAGCTTACTTTGAACACAGAGCCTGATGAGCAGCTTCTGCTTTACCTCAAAACAGCTGTTTACTGCTGCAGTTCTGGTGGAAAACTAGCCCACCACCCTCATAAAATCCTTTGCTCTGACCAGATCACAGCCATTTCAGCCGTTTGTTTGTTAACAGGAAGGTATTCTTTTGGGGAAACTAAGTTTTCCACTTAGTATTTTTGCAGTTCCTGCTTAATTTAGTCTATTCATAAACTCTGACATTTTAAGATGTTTTGTGCCCCCTGACTCATTGTTTATTGAGCATCTGACATCTTTTTGAAGCACATTGACATACCTGCAGCCAGTCATGTGTCATCAATCACATAAAACATACTTCTACAGCGAAGGAATCCACAACTAAAATGAGGATAAGTCAAGGGTACATGTCAGGCACGGAGATGTTTAATGACAGGTTAACCTCCGGGTAAAAGAAAATGCTCATAATCTTTTTGTGTGTCATCTCTTCTAGACAACAGCTCAGTCCTGAGGTCCTACATGAGGGGCGAGATGCTTTCTAAGGATACCCAGTCCACCATGCTGGCTTGTTTCCTCGTGTACCGTTCCATCCCCTGCCTCAAGAACACACACACCCAGCTGGAGGGTGAGACAAACAAATGTTCATATGAAACCATCTGGCATTATATCTGCATGCAAACACTCAGCATGCTGTTCACAGCAGCAGGAATGCAGCTGCCTTAGGTAGCTTTATATTCTTTCTTCTGGACTTTTACTCCAATGTTTTACAGTAAACGGATTTCTGCATTGTTATTCTTTGTCATCTTATTGTGGGCCGTTACCAGTTAAGTTTCTGTTCTTGACTGTGGAAACAGTGGCACATACATGAAGTCATGATACCAAGCAGGGCTGTGTGTCATTTCAGCCAGTCCTGCACCTCCTGACTTTTTAAGTGACAGTACAAAAATAGGAAGAGCTTCATGGAAGAGTGTAAGCAGGTTGTTCTATGTACAGTAGGGTTTGTCAGCACTCAAGAAGGTAAAATTTATTTAAACGTTAAAAGAAATCTTTTAGACTTTTTTTTTTTTACATTTTAAAGTAGATAAAAGAGGTTGAAACTGGCTTCTTATGTGTTTACATTCATAATTTACTTTTTTTGCAAAATGTTTTCTACTGCCACATCTGCAGTGCAGTGGTGTAATTTTCTGGCAAATGAACTCCCACGGTACTGTGTTGATGTCTTTAGATCAATGTAATGAGAATAATTCCAGTATTATACTTTAATTTACGTAGTTGAACTTAAGTTTTTAGTCATGACCCAAACCTGGAGTTAATATTTACTATTATCATGCATCACTGAAGATCTATTGATTGGTTAAACTTTATACAGAAAAAAGTTCTCAGCAGAAGGAACTTCAAACTACAACACAAAGCAGCTCCAGTGATCCAGAAATCCTCTAATTGTCTTCTTTCTGCTTTCAGGCTGCAGCTCATTCGGGGATTTGTTGTCACGAAGCAGCCAGCTGGGCATCCCTCTGAGAGACCTGCTGAGGCTGGCACCCATGCTGCTGGGTTCTGCATGTGGGTCACAGACCTTATTGGGGTTCTCTCTGCCAGAATTTTCATCTTGATGCTTAGAACTAGTGAGCCGACTGGTGAAAGTCTCAGAGATGCAGTTCCAGGTTTACACTGCAAAGGTTTTATTCAGTTTTACCTGGAAAAGCAGCCGTCATGTGCAGCATGTGACAAAATAAGACTTTTAGACGCCTTTAGCGACACTGTGTCACTGCAGCGTCACTGCCCGGCCTCTAAGAAGAACTCTTTGAACAATGCAGGCTTTGTTTCTTTTGCAGCCTCTGGAAAATGGAATAACTATTCATATTGTAAAATTGTATTGTACATAAATTTTTTTTACAGCATAAAGATGGTTTAAGCTGTGATAATGATGCAGTAGATGTGCCACTTTTGTGATTTAACAAGTTCAAAGTGGGATTGTGGTTGAAAACGTTGCTCAAAAATCCCAACAGCAGACAGGTTCTTTCTTCAAACCGACTAACAAAAACGGAAATGACTGCTCATTAAAAATGAATGTAGTCACGTTGGTCAATGCTGCCTTTTAATGACTTTGTGGTCAGGCATCTGTTCTGAGAACATGAAGAGCAACACATGACAATAAAACAAAAGCATCCACTCACTCCAGGAATACTTTTTTTTTTTACTTTTGCGGCTCACTCGGCTAGTTCCTGTTGTCATCACTGCAGATGCCTTATTGTTTCCTTTATTTGTGTATGCCTACACTTCAAATAGAACAATGCTCCATTTCCTGGACATTGTTTTATATTTATATCGTTGAAACCTTCAGAGAACTGCAGTTTTTTTCTTGTGCGCTACCCATCGCATCTTGTTTATTTAGCACATATGAGATCGTTGTGTTGGCAGGATTGCATCCCTGTGGTCAAGCTAAAGGTCCTTTTGAAGTTAATCGAGGATCAGAACCGGCTTTGTTGTCTTGTTTCGGTTGGTTCTCCACATGAAAGGATTCCCCTCGACTTCAGAAAAGCTGATACACAAGTCTATATTTACTACTTGCAGTTATTGTGGGAAAAAGCTGCATTTCAGCTTTTTGATTGTGTCTGTTATGGTCAAACAAAATCATGCCTTTGAATCCAAACTCTGAACTCAGGCTTTGAACGAGCTGCCAGCCTCTTACACTGGAGTGAAAATTACTCCTTAATGTGTAATGTCCAGCACTCTGACTCCTCCACGAAACTGTGCTGTTATAATTGATGGAGTATGTGGTTTATTGCTGAAATAAGCAAATGTTTCATTTGAAGAGAATAGGAACAGATGCAGCTCTAGAACTTGAAAATGCTTTTCTGCATAGATGGTGCTTTTCCAGATGTTCTATTCCCTCAGAGATGCAAGCTTTTGAAGTGAGTGCTGCGAAACTGGATCGTCTCTCTCCATCTTTAATCTAGAAGACAATAGAATCATTTTCATTTTTCTCTGTCCATTTAAAATGAGGTTTGGTCCAGAAAAGACAGCAGATTTAACATTTCTATGTTCTCTTTCTACTTTATTAATATAGTATGGATTTATGAAATTTCAAATTATTGCACGGTTTTATTTACATTTTACATAGCATAGCAACTTCTTTCAAATGTTCTGCAGATTTAATAGTTCAAGTATTAACTTTAGAGCAGAATGCATAAAAGCAGAAAGGTCTGTTATCACTTGCACATTAATCACATATACTTGATTGTAGGACTCAAAGGTTAAGTCCAAGGAACAGTCAGGGGACACACAAACACTTAAGTTCACATGTTCAATTCCTTAGTAACACAAGTGACTAATCAGCCAATCACATGGCAGCAACTCCATGTTTTTAAAAATGTGGACGAATTTTACATTTTTCAATAAAAATGTGGAAAAATGTTGATGGTCTGATGAGTCTCCGTTTCAGCTACAGCATTCATATGATGGGGTCAGACTTGGGTGTAAACAAGAAGCATGAACGCATCCTGCACAGCCACCAGATCTCAGATCAGAGCATCTTCTGGATCTTGTGGAAAGGGAGAGAATGTAATGAAACTTTGGGATATTGATATCAATCAAACCAAAATCTCTGAGGAATGTTTCCAACACCGTTTTCAATCCATGTAACAGAAACAATGTGGTCCTGAACAGAAAAGGGCCTGGTACTAGTGCCCAGTGAGTGTAATATTAAACCTAGAACGATAAAGGCAGGTAGACGATTTCAGGGTTTTTTCATGAATGTAATCATTCAGTTTGAAATTGTATTGGAATTTATTTCTTTTATTAGATGGGCTTATGTGTGAAAAGACAAGTCTGAAACCTCAGACTCACTGGGGACATTCCAAACAAGAGTGTATATGAAGTGACTGAAACTGTGAGTGTGGAAATCCCAGTCAGAAATCTAATGAACCATTTCTAAAATGATGCCCATTGGTACACAGAAGTTCGGCTATGTTACTTTACAGGGTTTGATGTTTTTTGTTTTTTTTTTTTACTTTGACTAGACAAATTCAGCAGGGTCCGACATTAACGGTTTCCCGATTGCCCGGGGCAAGTAAAAATCGCTGGCGGGCAAGTAGAACCTTTGCCCGCATGCCCGGCCGGGCAAATACCCACTTCGTTTTTTTGTTTTTGTTTTTCCGTTTGTGTCCTCTGTCTGTCACAGGAGGGGCACCCCTGTCCTGCCAAATTGTATGTGCTGCTGATATAGCCAACCACTGTGGTATAAAAAATAAACAAACGCAACAAAAGAGACGTACTAATGGCAGCAAGGCTGATCAGCTGCAGAAATATGATTTACACAACAGGACAAGAGGAGGCAGAGAGCAGCGCTGCAGCGCAGACA